>PVJS01062984.1:0-10597 GCA_004027185.1 Glis glis | reverse complement strand
GATCCGGGTTCGCGGCCAGCCTCAGCTACTTAGTGAGGCCCTCCGCAACTTAGTGAGACCCAGTTTCAAAATAAAGTATAAAAAATAGGGCTGGGGGTGGAGCTCGGAGGTAGAACGCCCCTGGGTTCAATCCCTGGTACCGCAAAACAAAAACAACCCAACAGGAACCAGCACAACGTTAGGTTATATTACATCAAAAAATGTTTGCATGTATACTGGGCTAGCCACATACAACACAATTAGATTCCTAACTTACTCCAACCAGACAACTAAGTTTCAAATGTGAAAAGCAAAATTAGAAAACATTTCGAAGACAGTACTGAAAAAGAAGGGTTTCTTTTTCCTTTGGTGGTGCTGGGGCCTAAACATGCTAGGCAAGCACTCTACCACTGAGCTATATCCCCAGCCCAGGATTTTTTTTTTTTTAAATAGAAACATGAAAAGGCATAATTCTGAAAAGTAGGATGATTGCAGCTGGCTTTCTTCAGGGTAGTAGTGAAGCATGGATGTGGACATACACTTCTTAGGTTCGAATCTCACATTGTTACTAGCCACACAACCTTGGGTAAGTTACTTAGCCTCTATACCCATTTCATCAACTGTCAAATGGAGATAATGTTCACTTCCTAAGAATGTTGTGAGGATGAAATGACTTAGTAAATATAAAAGTGCTGAGAACAGTACATGGCACAGAGCAAGCTGCTAGCATTGGCGTGAGGTGTGTGTGTGTGTGTGTGTGTGTGTGTGTGTGTGGTGTGTGTGTGTTTTACCAGGGACTGAACCCAGGGGCCTTCTACCTCTGTGCTACCTTTGAAATAGACTCTCTCTAATTTGCTGAGGCTGGCCTGGAACCTTCAATCCTTTTACCACAGCCTTCCAAGTACTGGGATTATAAACGTGTGCCACCACGACTGGCTCTTCATTTTTTATTTTGAAACAGGGTCTCACTAAGTTGCTGAGGCTGGCCTCAAACCTGCAGTTCTCCTGTCTCAGCCTCCCAAGTACTGAGGTTACAGGCGGGCACCACCATGCCCAGCTCTATTTTTTATTTTTGAAACAGTCTTGCTAAATTGCTGGGACTGGCCTTGAACCTGTGATCCTCATATCTCAGCCTCCCAAGTACTGAGAATACAGGTGTGTGCCACCATGCCTGGCTCAGAAGTCATTCTTGACATCTTTTGCATTCTATCTATACCCAATCCAACACCAAGTCCTATTGATTTTACTTTCTGAATTTCCATCGTAATGCATAATATTCTCCATCAACCTCTACTACAATAGCCTTAGGACAAATTCTCATTATCTTTCTCTGGACCACTCATCCTGACTGATCCTCCTTCATTCACTTAGGTTCTCTTTCAAGCTGGAGGAATTTTAAAAAAGTCCTAAATCACTTAATACTTTAATTCTTTTAGTAGCTTCCTACAACTTTTAAAATAAGGAACAAAAGCCGGGCGTGGGGGCGCATGCTTGTAATCCCAGTACTTGGGAGGCTGAGACCTGAGGATCTGGGTTCGCGGCCAGCCTCAGCTACTTAGTGAGGCCCTCCGCAACTTCGTGAGACCTGGTTTCCAAATAAAGACTAAAAAATAGGGCTGGGAGTGTAGCTCGGAGGCAGAACGCCCCTGGGTTCAATCCCCAGTACCGCAAAAAAAAAAAAAAAAAAAAAAAAAAGGAACAAAAATATGAATGTAGTCTATGAAGTCCTATAGTTCAGGGTCAAGCCCTGGATCTACCTATCTACCTCTCTGGAGCTTCGAGGTTTGTTTGTTTTTGGTGCTGGGGTGAACTCACGGCCTCATACATGGTAGGCAAGTGCTCTACCACTGAGCTCTATCCCCAGCCCTAGAGCTTCCTCTTAATGGTCCTCTAACTTCCCCCACTTTAGCCACACTAGCATTTTTTTCCAGGCCTGGTGCTCATTCCATTTCTTCTCACCATGGTGCACATGCATTACTGCCTATTTGTCCTTTTTTCAACACTCAGCCAGCCATTTTACTGGGTGCTGGGTATATACTAATGAACGGAGCAAAGCCTCTGCCTCAAGAGGCTCATGACTGAGCGGTACAAGGTGGTAGACTGAAAAACCACTAATCAAACAGTATAAATTGTGAAAAGTACTATGAAGAAATGGAACAGAAGCCAGGCATGGTGGCACACACTTTTAATCTCGGTTCTTGGGAGGCTGAGACAGGAAGATCACAGGTTCGAGGCCAGCCTCAGCAACTTAGCGAGACCCTGCTTCCAAATAAAAAATAAAAAGGGCTAGGGGTTGTCGGGCGTGGTGGCGCATGCTTGTAATCCCAGTACTTGGGAGGCTGAGACAGAAGGATCACAGGTTCGAGACCATCCTCAGCAACTTAGGCCCTCTGTAACTTAGTAAGACTCTGTTTCAAAATAAAACAAAATAGGGAGGGGGCAGAGCTCAGAGGTAGAAAGCTCCTGGGTTCCATCCCCAGTACCACAAATAAATAAATGAATAAATAAATAGATAAATAAATAAATAAGGGGGGCTAGCAGTGTAGCTCAGAGGTAGAACACCCCCGGGTTCAACCCCCAGTAAAACAAACAAACAAACAAACAAACAAACAGAAATAGAACAGAAAGCCACGAGAAAAGAAATAATATGTGGGTGGTGGGGAGACCTACTTTAGACTGTGAGGTCAGAGTGGGCTTTCTTAAATATGGACATTTGAACTGAGTCCTCAAAGACAGAAAAGGAGGTTGTTACTTTAACCAGGCCATAGTGAGGAAAAGCATTATTGCTATAGGTTTCATGTGCCAAAAAAAAGAGAATTTGGAATTCTATCATAGTCAAGATGAAAACAGAGTTAAAGAATGCAGTCATTCAAAAAGAAAAAAAAAGAAAGGATTTATTCATTCACTACTTTGAAGAGAATTTACTTGGTGAAAGGTTAAGACTGTGTTACCAAAAAGGCTTAAGGAAGGAACAGAAGGATGCTGAGAGTGAACAGGCCGGGGGGATAGGCACCTGCCTAGTAACCTAATGGAGTCTAGCTGTACATACACGGCTTACATAACCAATGAGTCAGCAGAAAGTCAGGTGTCAGTGGGTCTGCTCTGTGCCCACTCTAAGCCACTAGGAAACTTGGCTCTCCCTACTGGTGAATAGAGGGGCACAAGAACAAGATCTGAGGTAGGCTAATAAAACATAGTCACATAACCTTCCAGCCACACTTGCCTCAGTTAGGATGAGGAAAAGTAAACCTTCATGCTTACAAAAATACAAGAAACAGGATTCAACTTAAGGAAGATTATAGCCAAGTGATTCTGGTAGGATTTCACTGATCTAACACAACCCATTTCTTTAACTTGTAATAAAACAGTCATTAAAGATTTCAAAATTAAGATTCCCAATTCAGCTAAAAGCAAAACCTAAATTTTAAAGGGGAAAAAAAGCCTTTATCGTTCTTGGGGTGGATAAATATGTCAGGACTATTTTCTACAACAACCTTTTCCCTAATAAAGGCTATTATGTATTAACAGTAACAGAAAAAGGCTTCATAATGACAGAATTGGGTCTAGCAAGGAAAAATGTACAAAAGAGAACATAAAAGGGATGCAATCACAGTACAGGGCAAAGAGACACAGCAGAAACCACCACTTGATTATCAAACAGCAATGATAATGAACCCAAGACAAACACCCACCAACGCACAGCTATGAAAATAGGAGACTCCTCATCCTGCCTTCCTCCACCTCCATACTTCTGTCCTCAGCCTATTACTGTTCCAGTGGCAACAACTCAGTATGAGGAGGGAGCCTTTATTTTTCCTTCTCCACTCGAAACCACAGGGAAAGCTGCAAAAAAGGGTAATTATGACTATTCAAAGGAGGAAAAAGAGATCTAATCGTTAGTCAGCATTCTTTGTTCTGGAAATTCCCAGCTTCTGCCTGTTCATGGACATCTGAGAAAACTTGATGACTATCTCTGAAGGTCAAAATCTGAATGAACAGAAATAATGTTTTTCTTTCTGGCTCCCTTGGTCATCCTGTTCCATCAAACACGATTCTGTATAATCTGTATAATGTAGTGGCTATTGTTAAGATGCAATTCTATGTAGCTGATACAGAAAAGTAAAAAGAAATAAGACAACAAAACAAAACAAAACAAAACATCGTAACACATTCATCTTACCAAAAACCCCTGTCAGGCAGTCTGCTGATTTTTGCTCGCCACAAAGCTCATCCTTCATTTGTGCACTGCCATAGCAAGCTTGGATGGTGAAAACAAATCATAACCTCTCTTGGCTATTAGCTCTTTCCATTTGTTCCAGCTTCCAAACTGCAGAGGAGCTGTGGCATAGTCTGTCACTGCTGCACATACTTGGTTTCCAAGAATAACGCAGTAAATGAGGGCAGCTACTACTGGGAATGCATTCCCTCACCAAAGAGCAGCGGCAGCGAAGCTTCTAGTGGATCCCTGGGCGTCTCACCTTCACAGTCTTAGAGAATTGCCGTTCACAGAACAGGCAGGTACAGCCACACCACATCAACATCCCGCATAGCCAATCCTCCGCAGTGCCCACCTCAGCCTTTGTACAGTTTCGGTTGTGTCTCTTGCATCAACTCTTAGAGCTTTCTGTATCTGGGTGCCTGGGAGGACTGTGCTGAATAAACAGAAAGCTTCTGCCAAACAAGCATCTGTGTGTGTGCGTGTGCGTGCCTGTGCGTGCCCGTGTGTGTGCGCAGTTTGCTAGAGCTAATGCAAATGAATAGTTTGACTCTGAGAATAGAGATCACAGACAGTATCTGCCTCTCTTCTCCAGCTGTGAGCATCTTCTATAAAAGACAAAAGCTTCCAACTGGTTGGATTTAAAGCTACAGGGCATTTATTCCACATTCACATATGTCTTCTCATCTAAATTAGATAAGGTTACCAGAATGGCTTCAAAAATAAAAACTAAGCTGGGTGTGGTGGCACACGCTTGTAATCCCAGTACTTGGGAGGCTGAGACGGAGGATCCGGGATTGCCTCACTAAGTAGCTGCGAACCCGGATCATCGGGTCTCAGCTTCCCAAGTACTGGGATTACAAGTGTGCGCCACCACACCCAGCTCTCTTTTCATTCTAGGTTCACAAAATCATTTAAATGAAAACTGATTAAGAGGAAGAAATAGAAAACTGAGTATGAGACCTTAAAATCTAACTCACTACCAAGGAAGAAATGCTTCTGCATGAAAACCACTACAATTCTCTGAAACCTAAGCAACAGATGAAAACAACCATGAGCCCAGGTTCAGACTCTGTACAGTCATATCCTATTTACCTATGACACTGTATGAAGGACCATTGCTATCCTGGAAAAGTCACTGTGGGATTTAGGCAAGCTATTAGACCTGAACTTTCTTTTCTCCTTTGTTAAAAGTAATCGTGGGCCGGGCGTGGTGGCGCAAGCTTGTAATTCCAGTACTTGGGAGGCTGAGACAGGAGGATCGCAGGTTCGCGGCCAGCCTCAGCTACTTAGACCCTGTTTCAAAATAAAGAATAAAAAAGAGGGCTGGGGATGTAGCTTGGAGGTAGAATGTCCCGGGTTCAATCCCCAGTACCACACACACACACAAAAGCAACTGTGGGAATGTACCCCGAAGAAATGTTCATCATTATAAAATATAGTTTGCTAGGCATGGTGGCGCATGCTTGTAATCCCAGCACTTGGGAGGCTGAGACAGGAGGATCACAGGTTTGTGGCCAGCCTCAGCTACTTAGTGAGGCCCTCCGCAACTTAGTGAGACCCTGTTTCAAAATAAAGAATAAAAAATAGGGCTGGGGGTGTAGCTTGGAGGTAGAATGCCCCTGGGTTCAATCCCCAGTACCGCAAAAAAAAAAAAAAATATATATATATATAGTACAGTATAGTATGTATAGAGCATTATATCTACTACTATTTCTCTAAGGTTGCCATGCAGAAAGGAATCATACAAAGACAATTTAAGATAGTATATCTTTTTTTTTTTTTTTGGTACTCAGGGGAATGCTACCTCCAAGCTATACCCCCCAATCCTTTTTATTACTTATTTATTTATTTATTTTTGTTGGTTGTTTGTTTTTGTTTTTGGTACTGGGGATTGAACCCAGGGTCATTCTACTTCTTAGTTGAAACCTTAGCCTTTGTTATTTATTTTGAAGCAGGGTCTCCCTAAGTGGCTGAAGCTGACCTTGAAATTGCAATACTCCTGTCTCAACCTCCCAAGTACTGGGATTACAGGCGTGTGCCACCATACCTGGCTTATTTTTTTAATTTTGAAACAGGGTCTCGCTAAGTTGCTAAGGGTTTGGCTAAATTGCTGAGACTGGCCTCAAACCTGTGATTCACATCTATTTCAGCCTCCCAAGTACTGGGATTTCAGGCATGTGCCTCCACACCTAGCAAGATAGTATATACTTTCTATAAGCCTGGAGCTATGATAATTTCTGGCCTTCTGGTTAAACATGGGGTTGAAAGCTCAGGCTAGTGCAGTACAGAAGGTCAAAGGTCCTCCATCAGCTTCAGGTAGGACTCTTTCATTTAAATCACATGAAGCCGTCTGAATGCAACTCCAAACACCTTGAATTTGAAGAAAATCCTAAATCGAAACTATGGAACCAAAAATTCCTATCTCTAGAGGTACAGAACCCTGACTTTGAATTTCCAGAAAATTAATATTTATGACTTAAAAGGCTTGTCTTTGCTTTAAAATTAGGTTTTAAGGTTTCAATTGAGTAAATATTTCTTTTAACAAAGCACCAACAAAATACTTAATCCTGTACTACCAGCATCAATACTAGCTATCATTCACTTAGTTTTGCTTATTAACATTTTCAGTGTCTTCTTCTTTTTTGGGGGGAGGGGTGCTGGGGACTGAAACCAGGGCCTCAAGCATGCTAAGCATGAGCTCTATCACTGAACTATACCCACAGCCCTTCATTTTCAATATCGTCTGTTAAGACAACTGTGTTCACTGTAGAAAACTTAAAAAGTGCAAGTGGGGTGGGGCGTCGTGGTGCACATGTGTAATCCCAGTACTTGGGAGACTGAGATAGAAGGATCCCAGGTTTGCAGTCAGCCTTGGCAACTTAGTGAGACCCTGTTTCCAAATAAAACAATAAAATAGGGCTGAGGGTGGAGCTCAGAGGTAGAATGCCCCTGGGTTCAATCCCCAGTACCCAAAAAATTAAAAAAAAAGAGAGAGAATCTGTATTATTTTCCTTCCTTCTGTCAAAAATTACTTCATGGGATGGGTGAATGACCCATACTTGTAATCCCAGCTACTCAGATGGCAGAGGCAGAAGGAGGATCACAAGTTAGAGGCCAGCCTGGACAATTATTGAGACTGTATCTCAGAATTTTAGAAAGGAGGTCCAGGATGTACTTCAATGGTAGAGTGCTAGCCTAGTATCTGCCAGACCCTGGTTTCAATCCACAGTACTGAGAGAGAAAAGAAGAAAAAAAATCACTTTATGTACTGCTGTGAAATACATTTGACATGAGTCCGTGTCCTTCCCCCCACCCCACCCCACCTCAGTACTGGCGATTGAACCCAGGGGCATTCTACCTCTGAGTTATACCCCCAGCCCTATTTTTTATTCTTTATTTTAAAACAGGGTTTCACTAAATTGCAGAGGGCCTCACTAAGTAGCTGAGGCTGGCTGTGAACCTGTGATCCTCCTGTCTCAGCCTCTCAAGTACTGGGATTACAAGTGTGCACCACCACGTCAGGCTTGATGTGAGTTTTTAAATAGCTTAGTGAGACCCTGTTTCAAAATAAAGAATAAAAAATAGGGCTGGGGGTATAGCTTGGAGGTAGAACACCCTTGGGTTCAATCCCTGGTACTGCAAAAAATTAAAAATAAATAAATAAGTTACTGAGTTGCCAGATTATGTTCAGTCTAATATAAAACCTGGTAGGTTACCATTTTCTTCATAATTATATAGATGAATGTTGGGGATTATGTCTTCTCCCCTGGGTAGGTACAGTATTTAAGTTTTTATAAAATAATGTTTGTTGCAATTCTATAATTTTAAATAAAATCACTATTACTGATAGTATTTACAATGCTCCTTCCCTTCCTGGACACACATGGAAGAATACATTTCCCAGACCCCTTGCAGTTAGGCAGGACCCTAGGTCAAAGAATTTGATTGCTAATGTGCAGCTCTTTCATCCTCTCCTTCCTTACCACTGAGATCACAGAAGCATGTACTGCGGTGAGGTGCCAGAGATCAGAACTGCCTTGGTTGATAACAGCCATATGGAGGACAGCTGCCCTGGAGAGTTGCCTGGGCCTAAAGCAGATCTCCTGTGTGAGAAATGTTCCCTGTATATTGATATGAAAGACATGATTTTATCTTTGTGTGTGTGTGTGTGTGTGTGTGAAACTAGGGATTGAATCCAGGGGCATTCTACCTCCGAGCTACACCCCCAGCCCTATTTTTTATTCTTTATTTTTGAAACAGGGTCTCACTAAAGTATGGAGGGACTCACTAAGTAGCTGAGGCTGGCCGCGAACCTGCAATCCTCCTGTGTCTCAGCCTCCCAAGTACTGGGATTACAAGCGTGCGCCACCACACCCAGCTGATTTTATCATTTAAAAAAAATTATCCTGCCAGGCGTGGTGGCGCACGCTTGTAATCCCAGTACTTGGGAGGCGGAGACCGGAGGATTCAGGTTCGCAGCCAGCCTCAACTACTTAGTGAGGCCCTCCACAACTTCATGAGACCCGGTTTCAAAATAAAGTATAAAAAAAAAATAGAGCCGGGGATGTAGCTCAGAGGTAAAACGCCCCTGGGTTCAATCCCCGGTACCGCAAAAATAAATAAAAAAATTATCCTTTAATAGTTTTAAGGGCTACACTAGGATAGCAATAGATTTATCTAAGAGAACCAAGAAAACTGAGTTGCCAGAGAAGTATACTTCATGGGCTGCTTTAGCCTGGGTACATCTGTTCTTGGCTCCCAATGTAAATGCCACTTCAATTTTGCTAGCTTCCTGGTTCTATTTTTTTTCTCTTGCTGATTTTGTTTTTGTTGTGGGTTTATGCAAAGTTGATAAATTATTCCCCACTTATAACAGCACTGGTATCATCACTTGATATCTATGTTGAAGAGTGACAAACACATATTCTCTTGGGTGAGAAACGTAAAGATAATTCAGTCTGCTAGACTTTTCTTTTTGTCCATTTGTCTATGTTGAGAGCAATTCAATTAAGAATTTTGTACAAGCCAGGTGTGGTGGCACACACCTGTAATCCCAGCTACTGAGGAGACCAAGGCAGGAGGATCTCAAGTTCAAGGCTAGACTTGGCAATTTAGAAAGTCCATGTCATAAAATAAAATGAAATAAAATAAAATGGCTGAGGATGTAAAGTTCTTGCCTGACATGTGTAAGGCCCTGGGTTCAATCCCCAGAACCACTGGAGAGAAAAGAATTTTGACATATTGTTAAAGAGAAGAGCTCTTTGAGATCTGGACTGGTGAAATTTTGTGATTTTGTGTTTATTTCTGACCCATGACTGAAAAGTTGTAGAACCAAAGCCATAGTTTTCTATGTATGTGTGTGTCTATAATTTGGAAAGATCTTAATCTCTTACTGTGTAAGTGTATGTTTCCTATCTACAGATTACTAATAAATTAATTATAAAGTTTCGTATATTAAAGCAGCTCTTTTCATTGGTTTTCGTAGAGTTATTAAATAAGGACTTATATAGCAAATATTCCTAAAATAGCAAGAAAATAACGATTTGACCATCTAACACTTTAAACATGCCCAGCTCCCCCCACCCCCATCCTTCTTACAGTTAAAAAACATATTAAGAATCTAAATTCACAGGTCTGGGTGTCCCTCAGAGGTAGAGTGGATGCTTAACATGTGTAAGGCCCTATATTCAATCACCAGCATCAAAACCATAAAAAAATAATTAAAAAAAAACCAGCCAGGCTTGGTGGTGCACACCTGTAATCCCAATACTTGGAGGGTGAGACAGGAAGATCACAGGTTCAAGGTCAGCCTCAGCAACTTAGTGAGATCCTCAGCAATGTGGTGAGACCTTTTTCAAAATAAAAATAAATAAGCCGGGCATGGTGGTGCACGCTTGTAATCCCAGTACCTGGGAGGCTGAGACCGGAGGATCCGGGCTCACAGCCAGCCTTAGCTACTCAGTGAGGCCCTCTGCAACTTAGCGAGACCCTGTTTCAAAGTAAAGAATAAAAAATAGGGCTGGGAGTGTAACTCGGAGGTAGAATGCCCCAGGGTTCAATCCCCGGTACTGCCAAAATATAAAATAAATAAATAAATAAAATAAAATAGGGCTGGGGGTATAGCTCAGAGATAGAATGCACATGAGTTCAATACCCAGTACACAAAAAATAAAATAAAATAAAAAATTCACATACTTAGGGTAAATATTTGGCAAATCAAGACTAGTTATTGTCAGAGTTAGAGAAAATACTGCATACATTTTATTTTACTTGGGTTTGTTTTCTAATGTTTAGAAAAACTAATCTGAGGCTGGGTGTGGTGGCGCACGCTTGTAATCCCAGTACTTTGGGAGGCAGAGACCGGAGGATCCGGGTTTGCGGCCAGCCTCAGCTCTCTCT
>PVJS01062983.1:0-10597 GCA_004027185.1 Glis glis | reverse complement strand
CTCGAACCCGGATCCTCCGGTCTCCGCCTCCCAAAGTACTGGAATTACAAGCGTGTGCCACCATGCCCAGTGAAACATTCATTCTTAACATGAACAAAAAAAAAAAATCAATTTTAGGAAAGGGTGTAGTGGGCAGTAGAGTTAGCCTGGAAGACAGGGTAAAGTGGTAGAGAGCACTCAGCCTGAAGAATAGGATGAAAAATTTCTTCCTAACCCACCCACAGAATTATAATGCAACAAAGCAAAAGTACCCTGCCGTGACGCAGAGGAATGATTTCAATCCCACCATGTTAATGACTGCCTTTCAAATGAAAAAATATATTTCATATTTTTGTTGTTTCTAACAGATTAACAAAGTACAGGTAGCAATTTGAAAAGCTAGGTATCTTTTTTTAAGTATCAGATATTTATACTTTTTTCATTTGCTAAATTCATACTCAGCATATTCTTTGGATACATCCTGAAGTCTCAATATATTCAAAGAGTATGTAGCTCATTCTGGTATCCTGCAACAAGACTAAGACTAATAATCTTCCTAATAATAAACATAATAACATATTTTCAGTAGAGTGCTCTGACTCCATTCTGACTTATTTAATACTCTCAGTAATGCTTTCAGACAAAACGTTTCATTCAGATATGAGCTATATAATATCCCCAAGATCACAATTGTTCAATCTGTTCTTATTTTCGTCAAATATTTATTGAACACCTCCTCTCTGCTAGTGCCTACGACAAACTATTAACAGATAAACATCTTGCATTTCTGGAGATCATAATTCTGTGGTTTCTTCTATGAACTCTTTAATAAATAATAACAATATTATATCTGTGTTTTCCTATAAAAGTATACAATCTTTACATTTTGAGACGAGATAGAGACAGAGAGTGAGAGATAGAGATGTGGGGGAAGAAGAGAGGACAAGCTCTCTATGAAAAACTCCATTTTATTAAATTATTTAAGTTTGCAAAATGTGTTGTTAGTACCTCCTGAGTCAAAATAGATTACTTGTGAAACTTGTAGTCTAATCACATCAAATCTGATCACACTAGCATCAACTGGATCAAAATATTTTCCTTCCTATCTGAAGTAAAACAATCTTTTGTAGCCTAAGGCATAGTTTAAAGAAAACATTAAAATATTCACTAAAATGTGTGAGGGAAGATATACCGAGACTTTGTTAAAAAAAAAAAGAACAGAAAATGCTATGAGCTAAAGTGAGGCGATTAAGATGGCTATTATCTGAAAGTTTCAGATTTGGAATTCAGATAGCCAGGCATGCATTACCTACTATCTTGTAAATCTCCAGTTGCAGAGGTAATACTCTGCTCATTTATCTGAACTCAAAATCAGACCCTAAAATGGAATCTTTATACAAGATGCAATATCTCAAGCATGGAAAAGTGGTGATGGTGTTTTTATAATAAAGCTTTGAATTATTAAGATTCCGAGGCATTGGACTAGAAAAGTAAGCAAGAAAGGGGACTTACTGTTTCTAGGACATCTGATATTAGTGTATTTTATATTCTGTTTCATTAAAATAAACGTAAATGATTCCTTTAAAGAAACAACCTTTTTAAAATATACTTCTATTGGTGCACTGTAATCATACATCATAACGAGGTTCAGAGTGATAGAAGCATACATGCCCACAGTACTTGGTGTGTTTCCCTCTGGACCCAGTTAGAAACAGATTCTAGAGAAGCTTCAAAAACTCATAAAATCGAAAGTAACTTGGCAAGGTAATTTACTTCTGCAGAAGTGTGTGCAACCCACATAAAGTCTCGTAAGCAAGCACACTGAGCAGGCAGTCTACTTGGCTTTTATCCCTAATGGGATCCTGCCCCTTACCCTGATTTGGGGAGGGCTATTGGGAATTGGCTATTTCCTAGTACAAACAGAAACATAGTTTCAACAGAGAAAGTCTTAAGGTACATTCTGCATTGATTGGCTCACTGCTAGGACAGACAAAGATTAGAAGCACAGTTTAGGATATACTCTTCATTGATTGGTTTACTGCAAAGTTTAAGGCACACTCTTGGAACAAACTGGTACATAAGTTACATAATAGACCCAAGCTATAGTTACAAATGAATTCTTAAGCTACAATCACAACATGAGAGAAATACACTTTTATGTAATTTACTACTTCAACAGAAAAGATCATTTTTATTTCTTACAACCCCACCCCACTCTCCCCCCTTCCGCATGCATCTTATTAAGATTGGTATTGATAGTTCTGTATATTTACATAGCATATTTGAACTATTTCCTTCATCAAGTCTCATTTCATCCTGACTTAGACCAAGCTTGAAATTACAAACATTACCTCACAGCACTTAATCATGTTACTCAATGTTTCTTTAAAGATTATCAAGAATAAATTATCTTTGTATCAAAGCAAACCAGAATACACTATCAAGAGAAGAGAACCCTCATGCTCACAATCCTTGGGAAGAAGCTTCCACGGCCACTGTTGCCATCAGTGCTTAAGTTCTACTGGGTCCAGGGATCTTATAATTCTTTGGAGCTCTTTCTGACTATGATAGGTTTTGTATTATTTAAATAAAAAGCAAAAGAGCTGAGGGTTATTTCTGCTACTTGCCTAGAAAAACCCAGTTCTGTCCCATTGCCTTTTCCTTTTTTTAAAGTCCCAGAGAAGATGCAAGGAGACTAAATGGGGTCCTCAAGTGCAAATGTTTGAGTGTCCTTCAGAAAAAATGATTCCAGTTTCCCTAACTCATACCGCAATAAGATCACGTTTGCCCCTTTAATGCTCTACTGAACTTATTCCAGAGTGCTTAGGCTCAACCCAAAGCCACACAGTGTAAAGAGTAGCATTTCAGTCTTGCCTACATTACCTAGGTAGATTTTCTAAATGTGGAAATTGTCATCTCTCTGACAGAGATTCTCATCCAGTTATTTTAGGTGTGGACAGGCATTTGTATTTTTATTCCATTCTCTAGAGTACTCTGTTGCACTGTAAAAGTCAAGTTACAACCGATTTCAGCCTCAGTTTCTTGCAAAATAAGGATAATAATATGTGCTGCACTGTATTGTGATGATGTAAAAATCATATAATGTTAATGCGAAAATGCATTTAGTGTGCTCTACAATTGCAACATAGTATTTCCTACAGTAACAGTCTCTCCTTTATATTATATTCATGACCATTTTACAGAGATAATAAAAAGATGCCAATATTTTGCCTAATGTAGCCAAGCAAAACAAAAGAAAACATGATTGTTCCTCAGTTGAACTTTCAAACTCTATTACTATATGTGTATCATGAAGTCAAAACTTTAACCAGATGCTTCAGACACCCAGAGTTTACTCTTAAACAACTGAGTAATTAAACCCTATGCAAACTGCTCATGTAGAACTTTAAAATATTCTTTTTGTGCATATCATCTTTACTTATTTGTTTATTTCTAATACAGTTTTATTGATGCTTTGTATTTATGCACACGCTATAATGAGGTTCAGAGTGATAGGAGCATGCCTGCACGCAGCACTGGTGTTCTTCTCTCCAGATCCTACCCCACTCCTTCCCTTCCCTGCACATGTTATTAAGATTGGCATTAATAATTTTGCATTTCTAGCCATCTGTAATCCTAGTACTTGGGAAGCTGAGACAGGAGAATCACAAGTTTGAATCCAGCCCTCAGCAACTTAGAATATTCTTAATACATGTTCTTTAAGAAAACCTCAACAATGAAGTAACTCAAATATTGTAGACATTTGGGTGACATTTCCATTTTGGTACATTATATTTAATCAGATCAGACAACTAAATCCACAAAACTGATACAGCAAATTAGTTGCAGCTTGCTCTTCTGTATTGTGAAGTGAGAGTAAATCCAAGTATCTGAGAAAGACATAAACACACACACACACACACACACACACACACACACACACGCACGAGTGAGGACAACTCACTGTACAAGAAACAAGCAGTGTCTGAAGCTTCCTAGTTATGCTGTATTAGAACACAGTATTTTTTGTTCAAAAGGTTCAGCTCATTTAGCACAGTGAAAAGAACTGTGATAATGATCTAATGACATTACTTTCCATGGAGTGGATTAGAGGCAATGTTTTTTTTTGTTTGTTTGTTTAACAAGGGACACCTTAAAGCATGTGGGAAAACCTAATGTCTTTCTACATTGTAATTTCTCAGTGGCCAAATACTATAGAAACTTCCTGTTGAGAACAATTCTTGAGATTGGAAAGTAACAAGAAAACATCTTGTAATCTTGTTTAAAGCAATTATGGAAAAAATTGTACCATCATTCTTGCCACATTAATGATACTTTTTCATACAATGCAAATATGTTATTCAGTAAGGTTAATTTAATAGTAAGTAGTTTGACAAATATTAATCTGTGTTGCCATGATGACTGATTTATACAGGCACGTGAACACACACACACACACACACACACACACACACACAATGACAGAAAGTTATTTAATATAAAAGTAGGAATATTGAAAAAAGAATCCAAGTGTGTGTGGAACACTTTAAACTTAATACTTCTCTGAATTAATATCTTTCAACATGAGGACTAAGCATCATTTTGCTTGTGACATTCTTCATCTGTTCTAAATCAGTAATTGGGGGTTTAATTTCTGTAATTCAATTCTCCATGCCTTTCCTGCCATATCCTCCACATGCTGCCCTTCCACACTCAAAAGTTCTTTTCTTCTATTCTTCCCAGGCCTGCATCTTAAGCAATGTGCTTTTTTTTCTTTTATTCTTCTATCAAGATTCATATTTTCTATGGAGGTAAGTGACAGCATCTTTATTTCTGAGCTTGAATATTATAATCCCTTAAATGTATTTAAATATTGCTTTTTGAATAATGAATGTGAGCATTTTAACATATTGCTACTATGTTGAATAATTATAATAGCAACAGTAACAACAAACACATAAATTCTTCCATGTCAGACATCTTTCCTAAAGGCGTAGCATGTATGAGCTCATTTAATCCTCCAGCTACACTTAGAGGTAACAATGTCACCCTTATTTCAGAGCCTGGATTCAGGCCCAGGCTTTCTGATTTGGGAGTCCAGAATCATACCCCCACTAGTGTCCTTGTTTACCTGAATTCATTTAAAATCTTCATCAATAGCAAATTACATTAAAGAGATACCGTTCCTGAAAGAACATATCTTATTCCAACCTTGAATATACTATTTAACAATTACGCTGAATACTTTAGTTGAAATCAACACATTCACTTAATATTTTTAACAACTCTAAAATAATGTGAAGTGCTCTATAAAGTTCAGTGCAGTTGGATTTTATTTTAGTTTATATCATTTACCACCTTAGTGGCTAATATTCTTGGAGGAAAAGAGATGAACCCATACTCTCTTTCAAATATTTGGTACAATGTTTGGCTTGTATTGAAGGGAGAAAAATTTAACCTAAATTTTTAAAAATTTATAAAGAATATTATGGGTGAGAACCCCAAGATTAGAGTAGAAGGCAATGTCATGGTCAGTAACAAATTTGGGGACAGAAATGAAGGATACATTTCTAGGAGGTCAGGTATTACTAAAATTGTGAAATAGAAGTTGTTTTCAACACTTTGCTATTTCTAACTCTTCTATAAAATTTGAAACATCCAAATTTTCAACTAAAAGTGCAACATATTTATGAGTACCTTGGTGGTTTGATATTTGAAGAGGAGGATGTTTAACTTAGTAAATATCTGGTGAAGGGAACAGATATGGATAGGAAATATCAATCATAAGAAACTAACAGGCACATAGAAGTCGGCATCTTAGAGAACCCATCTCCAAAAGGAAACGAATGACTGGGAAAAACTGGGAATTCTATAGTGCAAGGAGTGCAGGAATAAGCTATTTTTAGTTAAATCTCAGAAGGTGGGAAAACATGTAAATATCCTAGCTGGAACTGTGGGGTTTGGATATACTATTAAGAAAAATTATTTAAAATGTGGAAGTATGACAAAAAGATTAATGTATTTCTTTGTGTATGTGTATGTGATACTGGAGATTGAACCCAGGGACATTCTACCACTGAGCTACACCACCAGGCCCTTTTTATTTTTTATTTTGAAACAAGGTCTCATTAAATTGCCCATGCTGACTTCAAAACTGCGCTCCTCCTGTATCAGCTTCCCAGGTACTGGGATTATAGGCATGCATCACAGTGCCCAGCTACTGTGTATCTTTTAATGTCATTGGTGGACATTAAGATTTAGATTCTACACAGGAGGATTACAGGTTCAAGGACAGTCTCAGTAAGTAGTGAAACTCTCAGCAATCTAATGAGACACTGTTTTAAAATAAAAAAATAAAATAGGGCTGGGGGTATAACTCAGAGGTAGAATGTCTCTGGGTTCAACCCCCAGGTACACACACACATACACACACACACACACACACACACACACAAATTTAAATTCTAAAAAAAAATTATTAAATGTAAGAGATAACACAAACACTGTCCTGTAGGAAATTAAACAATTTAATATCTAAGTTAGCAATCTTATTTCAGCATTTGTTTCCCCTTACACAGACTATACAAACCAGTCTTTGAATTTTCCTTGGAACACCTTTATTATTGTATTGATTTCCTCATTGAAGAGATAAAGAAATGTTCAACATATGGCATATTTGTGCATTATATTCTTAACTTTTAGCTGGGTGTGGTGGCGCACGTTTGTAATTCCAGTACTCGGGAGGCTGAGACAGGAGAATCGCAGGTTCCCGGCCAGCCTCAGCTACTTAGTGAGGCCTCCACAACTTAGTAAGACCCTGTTTCAAAATAAAGAGTAAAAAAATAGGGCTGGGGGTGTAGCTCGGAATGCCCCTGGGTTCAATCCCCAGTACCGCAAAAAAAGATTATTTTAATAACACAAACATTAATCCTTTAACAAATGTTATCAAAAACATTATAATAGTTCAACATGCACAGATGAACATTCAAAAAATTGCAAGAATTCTCAGAGGTATAGAGATAAAACAAAACTGTTTTTCTCTTAATAAAGACACAAGGAGAAGGAAAACAAATTAATTGAGAATGAGCCTGGTGGTAATAAGTTAGGTTTTAGAACATCAGACAATAAATATGGTGGTATCCCCAAGACCAGGAATATGTCTTAACCTCAAGTCATTTAGATCTGCTCTCTCCTTTTATGTGGCATGTGCTTTTTATGGTACATCCCTGTCATAATTATAACATACAAACTGTTTACATCTCATTGTTATAAATGGCAAATGGACTTGCTCATTAGTAGTGTAGGTCAATCTGTTATTGGATCAATTGCTTTATCATCTTTGAAGATAATGTTTAATAATATGAGGGATGGCACAAATTTGTGCCAGACTCTCATTGATGAGAACACATGTTTATTTTTGCTTTAGGTCAGAGTATTTAAAATTTTATATAAACTTGACTATTATTCTTTTTCTCTATTCTCATGTGGTTAATTAATATAATAAAACATACTTTTTAAGTATTTAGTTTTTGTGTGATTTTTTTTCCCATAGGAAGCACAGTCTCTGGAAGAATCTGGCTTAAGCATGAACTTTTTTTCCAATCAAGGGTCTGTTTATGAGGCATAATCACTTTTACCTACATCGCTGGCGAGTTATAAAGAAACAATCAAGTAGGCTTTTCTCAGGTGGATGAATTAGAAGTCATAAAAATGCACCGAACTCCTAAGAATTCATTACCTGCTCTTTGTGACTCTTGCCTTACAAAATACTTCCTTCCAAGAACTAAATGTAAATGATACCTTGCCAAATCACACATAAATTCAATGTAAGCCAAGAACTTTAAATATGGAAAATATAACAAGCAACAAGTCCCATGATGGGCCTGAGATCCTCTCCAGTGACCAATTGCCTGAGACTGACATGCAGACTTTAAAACAGCTGGTGACACCACCGCTCTGCTGGGGCCTGTCTGCACTGCTCCTAATTTTATTTTTCTGACTTATTTTCTCCTACCTTGAGACCTAAACTGGGATTTTAAAATAAATACTGTTAATATCAGTTTGGCTTTTTTTTCTTCCTTTTAAATTGCAGAGTCCCATGTCTGATCTTGACTGAAGTTAGATAAGGTACCCCAAACTAAAAAGCTATGGTGTAATTGGGATCAGATTTCATAAAGGCAGCTTCTTAACCAAGCCATCCACCTACAAGTTAAATGCCATTTGTTTGGTTAGTGACAATCTAATATGGAATAAATTATATTTATGAAATATATTTCTAATATGATATTAGATAACCTGAGGTCAAGACAGTAATCAGTAAGCCAATAATTTAGACTAATATATTACTACTGGCTTATCTAGAAGCATATTACTTGTAAAGTCTGAAAATTGACATGAGTTTGCTTTAATTATGTAATAGAATTAGAATGAAAGGAAAACAGGGTGGAGACTGTATATTTCCTATCCATAATCCCATAAATTTGCTAGGACTTAATTTATAATAATCTTGATGATTAGAAATGCAGAATGAAGCCAGACATGGTGGCACATGCCTGTAATCCCAGTACTTAGGAGGTTGAAACAAGAGGATCATAGGTTCGAGGCCAGCCCCAGCAACCTAATGAGACCCTGTTTCAAAAAATTAAAAAATAAAATAGGGCTGTGGTTGTAGCTCAGAGATAGAATGCCCCTAGGTTCAATACCTAATACCACAACACACACACACACACACACACACACACACACACACACACACATCAGAATGAAATAAATTAACATGGTTTAGACTTATTTCAAGTAATACATTTCATACAATCATTAGGATAACTAAGATCTTGTACTTTTTGCTTTATTTTAGAATATAGGAACAGAAATACAAAAAATACAAATACATAATAAAAATGAGAACATGATTCTGTGATCAAGGTTATAATGAAGGATTACTAAGTATAAGTGTAGACTATTACATAAAAGGTAATATAAGCAAGTAACATTTTATTTATAGTAGCATTTAAAAAGTAAAAATAAAAAGATTCTTGTAGAAATTTATAAATTTGTCATTGAAAATAATATATACAAAATTAACTCTGTATAACATTAAATAACATTAGGGCATGAACACAAGAGTAAATTCTCCATAATTAATGGTTAGATAATTTTCCTAATCATTGACCTCCATATACTTGTTTATAAAATTTATAATGCATACTAAATTATAAGGGTTTAAGAATTTCTGTGTGTCTTAAAGGTGAGTGGTCATGATATATTATGCTCTTTTTCCTAGCTATAATTTTATATAATTATGTTTTAATGAGGTGGAGATATACATATGCTCTAGATAAATTTTATATATACATAGGTAATACATAATTATAAGTAAATATTTATGTAGTCAAGTATATAATCAATAAACATTTTATCATACAGAATAGTGTTTCTTTTTATTGATTGGAAATGTCATAGTTTGACATACTGCTTTTTGGAACCATCACACTTTTGTTCCTTACTTTTTCTATCAGGGAAAACATTTCAGAATTTCAACAATATAGATGCCATATGAATAAACTGTGATGTAGCGAAAGAAATCATTCCACACAGAAATTAAAGAATTTCAGTTAGAATGGCAATCATCAAGAGTACAAACAGTTGTAAATGCTGGTTAGGATGTAGGAAAATAGGAACCCTTTAAACACTCTTAGTGGAACTGCGAATTTGTGCAGCTGCTATGGAGATCAGTGTGGAGATTCCTCAGAAGACTGGGAATGGATCCACCCCATGACCCAGCTCTACCATTCCTGGGTATCTTCCCAAAGGAATTGAAGTCAGAATATTATAGTGATACATGCACATCCATGTTTATAGCAGCACAATTCACAACAGCCAAAGTATGGAACCAACCTAGGTGTCTATCAACCAACAAATGGATTGCAAATCGGTGCTACATACACACAATGGAATTTTACTCAACCATAAAGAAGAACAAAATTATACCATTTGCAGGAAAATGAATGGAATTAGAGAATATTATGCTAAGTGAGATTACCCAGTCTCAGAAAGCAAATAGTTTTATGTTTACTCTCATATGTGGAAGCTAGAGAGAAACTGGGAAACACAACTTAAAAGAAGTAGATACTCTAATGGAGCAATGGCAGGGGTTTAGGGGAGAGAGAAGGGGAGTGGAGACATAATGAAGGTAACAGCTTAAATATGTACATATACAAAACTATCAATACCCATCTCAATGACACATACAGGGAAGAGGAGGGCGTAGGGTGGGATCCAGAGTGACACCCACCAAGTGTTGGGTGCATATGTATTTCTATCATTCTATACCTCATTATAATACAATTGTATAAATACAATGCACCTGTCATGCTTGGGATCAAACCCAGGGCCTCACATATTCTAGGCAAGTACTCTACCAAGCTACATTCCTAGCCCCTCAATTCATTCTTTTTGGCACGTACATGTACTGTGGTTCTAGTAGCATTTTGCCAAAAAAGAGTGTCATTTTCCTTCTGTCTTGCCTTGGATCTACTTCTTGGCCCTATATTCTATTCCACTGATCAATTTGTCTAATCTTCAGCCAACATCACACTTTCTTTTTTTTTTTTTTTTT
>PVJS01062982.1:0-10597 GCA_004027185.1 Glis glis | reverse complement strand
AAAAAAAAAAAAAAAAAAAAAAAAAAAAAAAAAAAGAGGTAGAATGCCCCTGCCCCTGGGTTCAATCCCTGGTGCCACAGAATAAATAAATAAATAAATAATAAATAAATAAATATAAAATGGGTCTGGGAGTATAGCCTGGAGGTAGAAGGCCCCTGGGTTCTATCCCCAGTACCCGCCCCCAACACACACACACAAGAAGTGCTAGGGTTAATGAAGTGAGATGTATTCTATTAGGGGAGAAAGACAATAAATAAACAAATGATGTAACTCCAGATAATGATAAATATGATAAAGAAGCATAAAATAAATCAAGGGAATATGGAGTAAATAGGTAATATCTTTTCTTGGTGCTATTTTTGATAGGGAAGGGACATCAGCTCTAAGGAAATAACATTTGATCAGAGACCTCAGAGATATGAACATTTCTAGTTATAGAAACAGTAAGTATAAAGATTCTGAGGTAGGAATGAGTTGGTGTGTTTGCGAACACTAAGAGTTTAAAAGATACAGGAATGAGCTGGGCATGGTAGTGCATGCTTGTAATCCCAGTACTTGGGAGGCTGAGATAGGAAATTTGAAGGTTCATGGCCAGTCTCAGTAACATAGGGAGGCCCTTCACAACTTAGTGAGACCCTATTTCAAAATACAAAAATAAGCCCGGCACACCTGTAAACCCAGTACTTGGAAGGCTGAGACGGGAGGATTGCAGGTTCAAGGAGTGCCTCAGCAAGTAGTGAGACTCATCAACCTAGAAAGACCCTGTTTCAAAATAAAAATAAAATAGGGCTGGGGATGTAGTTCAGAGGTAGAATGCCCTGGGTTCAATCCCCAGTACCACAAAGAAAGTAAATAAATAAAAATAAAAATAGGGCTGGGGGTGTAGCTCAAAGGTAGAGTGCCCCTGGGTTCATTCCCCAGTACCACATACATACACACAAAAAACAAAACAAAACAAGATACAGGAATGATGATAGATAAATGAGAAAGATCAGCAACACCATGTCACAAAGACCTTTGTAAGCCATGAGCATGGTATGGTGGTGCATGCCTGTAATCCCAGTACTTGGGAGGCTGAGACAGGAAGATCACAGGTTCGAGGACAGCCTCAGCAAGTAGCCATAGTAAGCAGGTAACAGGCAATAGGAAAATCAGATTGAAGTCTGTTGCAGTGGTCCAGGTGAGTTTCAATATTAATCCATAGATAGAAAAGACATAACTTTTCAACAAATGGAACTGTGAATGGGAGTGAAAGTCAAGGGCAATGCCAGTGTTTGTATCTGAGTGACTTAGTTAACTGTGGTACCAGGGGGAGGAGAGGAGTTTGGAAGGATGTTTGTTCAGATTTGGATGTATTAGTGTTTCAAATGTTAGAGGGGATACTTTCTGGGTCTTTACCACAAAAGTGAATTAACTACCACAGTATAGAGTAGGACATGAGCATCTGTGAATACAAACTTGACAGGAAGAGGAAGCTGGGAATGTTGCAGTGGCAGGATAGAAAATGGAGTAAAGTTCTTGATCTGCATTTCAGCAGATATATTTGTGTTCCCAGTACTCAGAGATTTTTTCTCAATCTCTCTGGCTTTTTTATTCTCTCTCTCATTCTATTGTTAGCATTAAAATTTGTGAAATACCTGAATGTTAGGCTTAGGAAGGTTACAGATAATGATGAAAATTGGCCAAGGGAAGAGGATCTGAAGGTCAGCGTTTCCTGGGAGTGTTGACAGGGAGAGTGGCTGAGTAAATTGGGTCCCTCTAGACAAGACGTTTTTGTGCTCTAGTTCCTTCATTTTCCCCCTGCTTGCCTCAGTGTGTTTACCCAACCACATCCTGCTGTGTGTTAATCCTCATCTTTATGTTTTTTGTCTTGTCTCATTATAAGGATCCATCAAACGTGAGGAAAAAGCCTTTGGAAACTGGGCACTGGTGTTCCAGCTCCTCTTCCCTCCCTGTCATCCATGACCCTCCTGTGTTTCTCCTTGATCCCCAACTCTGCCCTCCCCAACCACAGTTCCTGTCCCCAGATGTCCTGATGCACAGCATGGCAGGGGAGCCCTGTAGAACCCCAGGTAACTCCCTCCAATTCAATATGATATGCCAGAATGTAGTACCTTACTAGGGAATTCTTTTTTTTTTTTTTTTTTGCAGTACTAGGAATTGAACCCTGGGGCATTCTACATCTGAGCTACACCCCAGCCCTATTTTTTGTTCTTTATTTTGAAACAGGGTCTCGCTAAGTTGTGGAGGGCACCTAAGTAGCTGAAGCTGGCTGCGAACCTGGATTCTCCAGTCTCAGCCTCCCAAGCACTGGGATTACAAGCGTGCGCCACCACGCCCGGCTCTAGGGAACTCTTAAGTCCTGTTGTTAGGGTGGGGTATCCCAAGGCAGAGTGGTAGTGTAAGGATATGAATTATTTCTTCAAGATCAAACATTGAAGCCGGGTGTGGTGGCGCACGCTTGTAATCCCAGTATTTTGGAGGCTGAGACAGGAGGGGATCTTAGTTCATGGCCAGCCTCAGCTACTTAGTGAGGCCCTCTGCAACTCAGTGAGACTCTGTTTCAAAATAAAGAATAAAAAATAGGGCTGGGGGAGTAGTTCGGAGGTAGAATGGCTGTGGGTTCAATCCCCAGTACTGCCAAAAAAAAAAAAAGAAAAAGATCAAACATTGATCTCAGTGAATTTTTTTTATTTTTTATTTTTGGTACTGGGGATTGAACCTAGAGGCATTCTACAGCCAACCTACACCTCCAGACGCATTTTATTTCTTATTTGGAAACAGGGTCTCACTGGGTTGCTAAGAGCCTCCCTAAGCTGCCAAGGCTTGCTTTGAACCTGTGATCCTTCTGTCTCAGCCTCCCAAGTACTGGGATTACAAACGTGGGCTACCACGCCCAGTGATCTCTGCAAATTATGACTGAATCATTCATAGGCACCATGGTTAGCTTGGGGTCTAATCTGGCTACTTATGAGAATGAATTGTTTTGTTCATGATAGGATAAGCTTTGAAATGACCAAGGGGAATTAGTGCCCAGTTTTTGGGATCCCTGAGATAGAAAATGTCATCTCTATTAGCTAATTTTCTCTCCTCCTATTCACTGAGTCTCAGCTGAGGGAATGGTATAGAAGGATAAGGAGTGAGTGGGAGACTGGAAAGACTCTGTACCTGTAGTAACCACAGTATGTGTACAGACTCAAGTCAATCCTGGGGAAGGTGGCCAGCATCCTTCTGGCTTTCCTTTCCTTTCCTTTTCCTTTTCCTTCCCTTCCCTTTGCTACGTTGCTGAGAGACTTTCTAAATGCTGGGGCTGGCTTCAAATCTACAGTCCTCCTGTTTCAGCCTCCCAAGTACTGGGAATTACAAGTGTGCCAATGCTGACTTTTCTTAACTCTCCACAATAAGACATTTTTCTTTTCCTTCTCATAGGCTGAATCTATAGCATAAGACAGTGGTTCTCAATGAGGAAAGAGGAGGTGCTACTGTTACTAATGGATAGAGGCCAGGAATGCTACTAAACATACAATGCACAGGGCATTCCCTTTCCACCCTCAACAAAGAATTACCAGCCCATATCAATAGTGTCATGGTTGCTGGGTGTGATGGTGGGCACCTGTAATCCTGGTACTTGGGAGGCTGAGACAGGAGGATTGCAGGTTGGAAGCCAGCCTCAGAAATTTTAGCAAGGCTCTCAGCAACTTAGTGAGACCCTGTTTCCAAATAAAAAGTAAAAAAAGGGCTGGGGGTATAGCTCAGAGGTTCAATACCCAGCAACCCCCCCCCCCCCGCACACACACAAATAGTGCCAAGGTCAAATAAATGTAGAGAAGGCATTATACATGGGGCATGGTGGCACACTCCTGTAATACCAGTATTTGGGAGGCTGAGATAGGATTGCAGGTTCGAGGACAGCCTCAGCAAGTAGGGAGACTCACCATCCTAGCAAGATCCCATTTCAAAATAAAAAATAAAATAGGGTTGGGGGTATAACATAGAGGTAGAATGCCTCTGGGTTCAATCCCCAGTACCCCCCCCCACACACACACAAAAGAAAAGCTGAAGCCAGGCGTGGTGGTGCATGCTTGTAATTCCAGTACTTGGGAGCCTGAGACAGGAGGATCGCAGGTTTGCAGCCAGCCTCAGCAACTTAGTGAGGCCCTCTTCAACCTAGTAAGAACCCTGTTTCAAAATAAAAAATAAAATAGGGCTGGGAGTGCAGTTCAGAGGTAGAATGCCCCTAGGTTCCATCCCCAGTACCACACATACACAGAAAAAAAGAAAAAGAAAAAGAAAAGCTGAGTACAATTTTAGCATAGATGCTCAGTGAAGTCATCACAAGGGGAGTATATTTGTTATATTAGGGATCCTAGGTGTGTGTGTGTGTATGCGCACGCCCACACGTGAATGTGGGTATGGGTGTGTTGGAGGAGGGAATATAGTGGAGTGATATAGGTATGACAACGTCCAGGAGACTTTCATTTGTCCAACTTGGAGGTAAGAGACTTCATTTTATTTTTTTTGCGGTACTGGGGATTGAACCCAGGGGCGTTCTACCTCCGTGCTACACCCCCGGCCCTATTTTTTATACTTTTATTTTGAAGCCGGGTCTCACGAAGTTGCAGAGGGCCTCACTAAGTAGACACAGAGAGAGAGAGATAGACAGGTAGAGAGAGTGAGAGAGAGAGAGAGAGAGAGAGAGAGAGAGAGCGCGCTGAGGCTGGCCTCGAACCCAGATCCTCCAGTCTCTGCCTCCCAATGTGCTGGGATTACAAGTGTGCGCCACCACTCCCGGCCCAGCCCTATTTTTTATACTTTATTTTGAAACTGGGTCTCACGAAGTTGCAGAGGGCCTGGCTAAGTAGAGAGAGAGAGAGAGAGACAGAGAGAGAGCTGAGGCTGGCCGCCAACCCAGATCCTCCTGTCTCCGCTTCCCAAAGTACTGGGATTACAAACCCGCCAGGCAAGAGACTTCATTTTCATTTCATGTATATTAAGATATTGGGGGTGGGGGTACTGGGGATTGAACCCAGGGCTTCTACCTCCAAGCCACACCCCCAGCCTGATTTTATATTTTATTTTGCAAGAGGAGCTGGGCGAGGAGCTGGGCGTGGTGGCTCACACCTATAATCCCAGTATTTGGGAGGCTGAGACAGGAGGATCACAGGTTCCAAGACAGCCTTAGCAACATAGTGAGATTCTCTGCAACCTAGTGAGACCCTGTTTGAAAACAAAATATCAAGCCAGTGCCTGTAATTCTAGCACTTGGGATTGCAGGTTTGAGGACAGCCTCAGCAAGTAGTCAGACTCCCATCAACCTAGTGAGACCCTGTGCCGGGGTCCACCTGTTTACAAAAAAGAAATTTAAATTTAAAAATAGGGCTGGGGGGTGTAGCCCAGAGGTAGAAGGCCTCTGGATTCCATCCCCAGTACCACCACCACCACCACCACCACCACCACTACCACCACCACATTACAACAACAACAAAAAAGTCAAAAAGGGCTGTAGGTGTAACTTGGAGGTAGAATGCCCTTGGGTTTAACTCTAGTACCACAGAATAAACAAACAACAACAAAAACAGGGTCTTAGCGGGGTTTGGTGGCACACGCTTGTAATCCCAGTACTTAGGAGGCTGAGACCCGAGGATCCGGGTTCATGGCTAGCCTCAGCTACTTAGTGAGGCCCTCTGCAACTTAGTGAGACCCTGTTTCAAAATAAAGAATTAAAACTAGGGCTGGGGGTGTAGCTCAGAGGTAGAATGCCCCCGAGTTCAATCCCCAGTACCGCAAAAAAATAAATAAATAAATGAAAACAGGGTCTTGCTAAGTTGCTGAGGGTCTCACTAAGTTGTTGAGATTGACCTTGAACCTGTGAGCCTCCTGTCTCAGCCTCCCAAGTACTGGTATTACAGGCATGCCCCACCACATCCAGCTGATGTATATTAAGAATTTTAAAAAAGTAAAATGAAGCCGGGTGTGGTGGCGCAGGCTTGTAATTCCAGTATTTGGGAGGCTGAGACTGGAGGATCCGGGTTCCTGGTCAGCTTCAGCTACTTAGTGACGCCCTCCACAACTTAGTGAGACCCTGTTTCAAAATAAAGAATAAAAAATAGGGCTGGGGGTGTAGCTCGGACGTAGAATGCCCCTGGGTTAGCCGGGTGTGGTGGCGCACGCTTGTAATCCCAGTACTTGGGAGGCTGAGACAGGAGGATCACAGGTTCAAAGCCAGCCTCGGCAACTTAACGAGGCTCTCAGCAACCTAGTGAGACCCTGTTTCCAAATACGATATAAAATTGGGCTGGGGGTTATAGCTTGGAAGTAGAGTTCCTCTGGGTTCAAGATAGGTTTCTTCTTTTCCTGTGGGTATGCTCTTGAAGAAGTGAAGAGTTGGCATGGAACAGCCAGGAATGGTCCTCTGGGAAGAAGATTTATTTCCTGAAGATGCTTAGTCTTTGGGTTTCTTTTCTCTCCCCAGGAACTTCGAGAAGTATCCAGCAGTTTCTGGCTGTGTGTGACAGGGGTGAAACTTGCCAAGGGGTCAAGTACACAGGAAGGACTTTGAACTACCGGAGTCTCCCCCATCGTTCCAGAACTGATGCCTCCTGGGGACCCTGGTCAGAGACCAACCAGCATGCTGGGGCCAGATTCCTAACTACTCCAGTGTATAAGTCTCAGCTAACCCACACTGCCACACTACCAGAAAGAAGCCAGGGCCTTCAGGTTCCTCATGCTCAGTCCTGGGGGGATCTTTTTCATTCACCCTCCCGCCCTCACATCGTTCGCCCTGTATCCCCACCACCCAGCAGTCTTTGTTTACCCCTGAAGTCAGCTTGGAATTCGGGTCCTGCTCCAGGGTCCCAAACCCCTGGTCCTCGAAGAGTAGATATGCCCCCAGATGATGACTGGAGGCAAAGCAGCTATGCCTCCCGATCTGGACACAGGAGGACAGGAGGAGAGGGGTTTCTGTTTGTTCTAGCAGATGCCCCTGGAAGAGAGCAGAACAGGGCTAGAGTAATGCAGCATAGCAGGTGGTAAGGGTCACCCCTTTCCTTCCCTGGGGCCACTCCTTTCTCTGTAAAACTGTAATGTGACAGAGTTGGTAACCTGTTTCCCTGCCATGTTTGTGCTATTCTTATCTCAACATAGAATTGGCAGTTTCTCCTGGGGGTACCAGGAGCCTCTTAAGACTTGGGGAGGGAATATTTGAAATTCTAGCTTCAATTTCCCTAGCAAAAGGAAGCAGCTCCTGTTTAAGGCTTTATTTGAGGCACTTTAAAGTTGAATCCATTATATTACTCTGGACACTAGCCATTCCTTAGTGTCTCATTACCATCATTTTATTCATGGATGCTGTTGTGCCCACACCTCCACCTGAGCCCTCATCCTGTGGTTCCTACTATATTCGCAACTTCTTTTTGTTTTATCCACATATCCCCATTACCTGACCCTTTGTCTTCCCCATCACCCTTCCTTGGAGAGACATGTAGCCCTGTGGTCGTGGTCTGGGTTTAACCACATCATTGGCAGCCCACCTGCCCAGATGTTATGGCCTGTCAGCCTTCCCTGTGCCCCAGACCTTAGGCCTAGAATGCGGAGCTGCCATCATAACATTTGCCCTTCTGAACAGATGGAGTCAGGCACACTAACACACCCTCTTGTCCTCAGCAGCAGAGCCATTATTGCCACTTGCTCAGTTACCATTGTAAACCCTCAGAGTCAGCTGAACTATTTTAGGGCCAAACATGCTGTTTTTGTAAAGTATTTTTCATTAATAAATCTATGAGATAGTTCTATTTAATCCTTTGTCACTCTTCCCTTTGGTATGCTCTTATTCTTTTGTACCGGGGTAGGGAGGCCTGGATATATATGAGATGGCTTTTGAAAGGAGGAGCCGAAAAGGAAATGAAGGATATACATACACTCAAGGTGGGAGTCAGTGGGCCCTTAGAGTGCCTTTTCTTGTTATTGCTGTTGGAGAATATTTCCTATTCCTTTCCTGCCAGAGGCACTCAATAGGTTCCACACTTCCTTCCTCCACTCCTGAGGCTGATTTTCAGGGTAAATTCACTCCTGATCCAGGTACTGTGGGTGCCCTCCCTCTACCTGACAGGTTTGTGATGTACTCCCTGTCCCTTCCTTGCTCTTTTCCCATAGTTCCCTCCCCTTTCCTTGGGGAGTTATTGCACTTCCATGCCAGAAAGATCCACCTTTATCCCACCTCATTCCCAAGAGTTCCTTCCCTCTACAAGATACTTTGTGAGCTCTCTTTGCAGAGAATGCTCATTGGGCATTCCTCCCCTCTTTTTTTTAACTTCAGGTCTCAAGATTATTGAGATTGACCCAAAGAAGTAGAAAGGTGCTGCCCAGCGTGGTGGCGCACGTTTGTAATCCCAGTACTTGGGAGGCTGAGACCAGAGGATCCAGGTTCGCAGCCAGCCTCAGCTACTTAGTGAGGCCCTCCGCAATTTAGTGAGACCCTGTTTCAAAATAATAAAAAATAGAGAGCTGGAGGTGTGGCTGGGAGGTAGAATGCCCCTGGGATCAATCCTCAGTGCCAAAAAAAAAGAAGTAGAAAGGTGCTGAGACCTTTGTTCTACTGCTTACCTAATTATCACCATCTATTATAAACAGATTCTGAGCACACATTTTATTTGTTTATTTTGGTACTAGGGGTTGAACCCAGGGGCATTCTACCTCTGAGCTACACCCCCAGCCCTTTTTCTTAAAAAATTATTATTATTTTACTTTGAAAGAGGGTCTCACTAGTGTGATTAGAGTCTCACTACTTGCTGAGGCTGTCCTCCAACCTGCGATTAAAAGTGTGCACCACCACACCCAGTCTGAACATGTTTTATTGAGCAGGAGTATGTGTAGGTATTTCTCCCTCAATCTCACTTGGATCCTGTACATCATAAGATCCTAGACTATATATAAGATCTTAGTAAATATGTTGGTCCCTATCCATGATTCAACACAAGTGGTATCAGACATACCCTTCTAATAATTACTGATGGAGAAGTCAGTTCTTTTTTTTTTTTCGGTACTGGGGATGGAACTTAGGGGCATTCTACCTCCGAGCTACCACCCCAGCCCTATTTTTTTAATTCTTTATTTTGAAATAGGGTCTCACTAAGTTGTGGAGGGCCTCACTAAGTAGCTGAGGCTGGCCGCGAACCCGTATCCTCCTGTCTCAGCCTCCCAAGTACTGGGATTACAAGCGTGCGCCACCACGCCCAGCTCAAAGAAGTCAGTTCTTGTTCTTCTACCTCCTTTCCCATGAAGGCCGGTCACCTTGGTCTCTATAAAGGTTCCTTAAGTGACCTGGGCCCAGATTCTGTGTATGCACAGAAATAAGGAACTAATTTCCAGTTCTCTACCACTCTGCCTTCCAAATCTGTTTTTTTTTTTTTTTTTTGCTGTACTGGGGATTGAACCCAGGGGCATTCTACCTCCAAGCTACACCCCCAGCCCTATTTTTATTCTTTATTTTGAAACAGGGTCTCACTAAGTTGTGGAGGGGCTCACTAAGTAGCTGAGGCTGACCTGGAACCTGCGATCCTCCTGTCTCAGCCTACCAAGTACTGGGATTACAAGTGTGCGCCACCACGCCCGGTTTCAAATCTGTTTTCTGAGTGAATTAAGAGGGAAGTTATGTCCTTTTTAGGTGAATTCTGCAGATTCTTAGTGTCATTCCCTCACCTCCCCCTTCCAGTTTAAATTCTTATCTCAGCCAGGTGTGGTGGTGCACGCTTGTAATCCCAGTACTCCGGAGGCTGAGACAAGAGGATCGCAGGTTCGCGGCCGGCCTCAGTTACTTAGTGAGGCCCTCCACAATTTAGCAAGACCCTGTTTCAAAATAAAGAATAAAACATAGGACTGGGGGTGTAGCTTAGAGGTAGAATGCCCCTGGGTTCCATCCCCAGTACCGCAATAAAAAAAATTCTTATCCCTTGGAGCTTCAGCCACATTCTTGTTCTTTGAAACTTTTACAATTCCAAACTCTATAAACACAAGGGTCAAAATTCTATTTCAAACTCCATTTTGAATAGCTTTGTCTCTGCTCTAGGACCTACAATACTGCCTCTTGTCCCTTGTCAACTCTTTAGTACGCAGATCTGGTAGCTAAATTGTTGTACATTTGTTTCTCTGTTAGTAGGTTCTGAGGTTTGATCAAGTGTCTCTCTTTTACGGGAAGCTCCGTGAGTCAGTGTTCTTTTTCCTTGCACTCAGCAACTAGCTAAGGACTGCTCCCTCTACTCCCTCGCTTTTGTTTCTGCATGCAAAGAATTTTAACCTGATCCCTTGGCTCGTCCTGTTTCTCTCCTAGTCTCAGTAATTTTGCCCAAGTCCCTAGAGCCTGCCCCGCCTCCGCCCCCGCGCGCGCGGTGCATGCCGGTCTTAGCCCCTCTGAAGGGAAAGAGGGTCCGCCATGTTCCCCGGCGGTGCCGCCGCTTGGCCCTGGTAGCCGCCGCCCCCGCCCCCAACCCCACCCGGCCCAGCGCCTCGCGGAGCCCCGGGCCCAGCATGGCGGCCGCGGAGTCGGCCCGGGCCGCGCCGCCCCCGCCTCCGCCCCCGCCGCCCCCTCCCGGGGCTGACCGCG
>PVJS01062981.1:0-10597 GCA_004027185.1 Glis glis | reverse complement strand
CCACCCCCGGCTGTCTTTTTATTATTGAGTTGTAAGAATTCTTTTTTTTTTTTTTTGTAGTACTGGGGATTTAACCGAGGGGCATTCTACCTCTGAGCTACACCCCCAGCCCCATTTTCTATTTTTTTTATTTGGAAACAGAGTCTCATTAAGTTGCTGAGAGCCTCACTAAGTTGCTGAGGCTGGCTTCGAACCTGCCATCCTCCTGTCTCAGCCTCCCAAGTACTGGGATTATAGGCATGCGCCACCACACCCGGTTGTAAGAGTTCTTTTGTAATCAAGTCCCTTATTAGATAAATGATTTGCAAATATTTTCTCCTATTCTGTGGGCTGTCTTTTCACTCCCTTCTCCTCCTCCATTTCTTTTTATTTTTTGGGGGGGATACTGGGATTGAACCCAGGGATAGTCTACCTCCGAGCTACACCCCAGCCCTTTTGCTTTTGAAACAGAAAAGAAAAAGGTGTTGAGGGTCTCACTAAGTTGCTAAAGCTGGCCTCGAACCTGTGATCCTCCTGTCTCAGCCTCCCAAGTACTGGGATTACAGGCCACCACACCTGGCTAAAATACTTTTTTTCTTAAATTTGTGGTAATGGGGATTAAACCCATGGGCATTCTACCTCCAAGATACACCCCCAGCCACCACACCTGGCTCAAAATACAATTTTCTTTTCTTTTTTTTTTTTTTTGCAGTACCAGGGATTGAACCTAGGAGTGTTCTACCTCCAAGTTATACCCCCGGCCCTATTTTTTATACTTTATTTTGTAACAGGGTCTCACGAAGTTGTGAAGGGTCTCACTAAGTAGCTGAGGCTGGCCGTGAACCCAGATCCTCCGGTCTCAGCCTCCCAAGTACTAGGATTACAAGCGTGCACCACCACGCCCGGCTTCAAAATACAATTTTTAATGGCTACACATTATTCAGTCATTAAAATGTCATATGTGCAGTATAATGTAGTTAAGAGTTGTGCTCCTTAGCCAGGCTTGGTGGCACACGCTTGTAATCCCAGTAGTTGGGAGGCTGAGACAGGAGGATCGCAGGTTCACAGCCAGCCTCAGCTACTTAGTGAGGCCCTTGGCAACTTAGTGAGACCCTGTTTCAAAATAAAGGATAAAAACTAGGGCTGGGGGTATAGCTTGGAGGTAGAATCCCTGCTGGGTTCAATCCCCAGTACCACCCCCCCCAAAAAAAAAAAGTTGTGTCCTGAATCAGCTCCTTGTCTGAAGCCATAGTTTGTTACTTACTGTATGTGGAATGCTGAGAAAGATGTTACTTTTCTGAGCATGTTTATGATTATGCAAAAAAAAAAATGAAGATAATGCTTGAGTACTTTGCAAAGCCTCACTAAATTACTGAGGCTGGCCGTGAACCTGCAATCCTGTCTCAGCCTCCCAAATCCTGGGATTTCAGGCGTGTGCCACCATGCTCAGCCAGTTCTTTATTCTTCAGGCTGGAATAACTGGGTTAAACTTTTTCTTTTTTGAGGATTTTAACACCTATACAAAATTCTTTTATCCAAATAAATTTGTCATATTTAAACCATCAGGCCGGGCGTGGTGGTGCACATTTGTAATCCCAGTACTTGGGAGGCGGAGACCAAAGGATCCGGGTTCGCAGCCAGCCTCAGCTACTTAGTGAGGCCCTCCACAACTTAGTGAGACCCGGTTTCAAAATAAAGAATAAAAAATAGGGTCAGGGGTGTAGCTCAGAGGTAGAATGCCCCTGGGTTCAATCCCTGATACCGCAAAAAAAAAAAACAAAAAAAAAATCAGATTGGAATGGGAATTAAGTTGAAAACTAAATTAGGGTTAAATTTTGGAAGAACTTTGATATCAGTCTAACAATATAAGAATTTTGTCTTTTGTTTTCAGATGTGTGATAGTCCATTGAAAGTTTGAGTAGGGGGAATCATGAATAATAATTTTGGAAGATGAATCTGCTGTGCCTCTGAGGTCTTTCTTGACCACCCCTGACTGGTTAGAACCCCTCACTGTGCTTCCACAGTACGGCTATGTCCTCTTACAGTACTTACCAGACTGAGTGTAAATGTTTGTCTCAGTGTTTCTTTTCTCTTGCTTCTGAGAACATAAGTCACACATTGTATTCCCACAGTATCTACTTCCTGTCACTTTTTGTATGAGTAAATGTTTTGTGAAAACTAACTTGTTCATTTTTGTGTTCTCTTTATGTTTCTTCCTGGGCTCCAAGGAGGAAGCATCCCCCTATTCCTTACTTGATATCTGCTTGAGTTTCCTCACCACTCACCTAGAGAAGTTCTGTTCAGCAAGACAAGATGGAACACTGTGTCTGCAGGAACCTGGAGTATTTCCACAGGAGGTGGCTGATCGACTGCTTCAAACCATGGCGTTTCATGGTAAAAAGAAAAAAACAGAGGAAACAAAAATATACGTGCAATTAATTGGCATTGGATTTTGAAGTACTGCTATGGCCATTTAATAATAATAATAATTGTTGTTGTTGTTGTTGTTATTATTATTATTATTATTATTATTATTTGACGGTACCGGGGATTGATTCCAGGGGCATTCTACCTCCGGGCTACACCCCTAGCCCTATTTTTTATTCATTATTTTGAAACAGGGTCTCACTAAGTTGCGTATGGCCTCACTAAGTAGCTGAGGCTGGCCATGAACCTGGATCCTCGGGTCTCAGCCTCCCAAGTCCTGGGATTACAAGCGTGCACCACCACGCCCAGCTATTGTTGTTATTGTTTGATACCAGGGACTGAACCCAGAGGCATTCTAGCTTTAAGCTATATGCCCAGCCCTTTTATTTTGAAATAAGTTCTTGCTGAATTGCTGGGACTGGCCTAGAACCTGCTATCCTCCCATCTCAGCCTCCCAAATCCTGGGATTACAGGTATGCACCACCATACCCAGTTTAATTATTTTTTTTAGAAATAACAGAAAAGAGCCGGTCGTGTTGGCACGGGCTTGTAATCCCAGTACTTGGGAGACTGAGACAGGAGGATCACAGGTTCACGGCCAGCCTCAGTAACTTAGTGAGGCCCTCTCAACTTAGTGAGACCCTGTTTCAAAATTAAAGAATTAAAATAACAGAAAAGTCCAGATAGCCTGATTCTAGGAAAAGGAATTCATTTATTTTTGCCTATCTTGCATCTTACTGTATAATTTATTTATTTATGTATTTTTTGTGGTCCTGGGGATCAAACCCAGGGTCATTCTACCTCTATACCCCAGTCCTATTTTTAATTTTTTTTATATATCCCATATTTTTTAGTACTGGGGATTGAACCCAGGGGTATAGGGCATTCTACCTCTGAGCTACATCCCCAGCCCTGTTTTATTTTTATTATTTATTTATTTATTGTGGTACTGGGGATTGAGCCCAGGGGCATTCTACCTCTGAGCTACACCCCCAGCCCTATTTTTTTATTTTCATTTTGAAACAGTGTCTTGCTAGGTTGATGAGAGTCTCACTACTTGCTGAGACTGTCCTTGAACCGGTGATCCTTCTGTCTCAGCCTCCCAAGTACTGGGATTACAAGTGTGTGCCACCACACCAGGCTTTATTTTTATTTTGAAATAGAATCTCGCCAGGTTGCTGAGAGTCTCCCTGTGTTGCTGAGGCTATCCTTGAATCTACAATCCTCCTGTCTCAGCCTCCCAAGTACTAGGATTACAGGCATGCGCCACCACACCTGGCTTTACTATCTAATTTATAATAAGTACTTTCCTAATTTAGAAAAGCATTTTTTTGGTTTTTTTTTTTGCTTTGAGAAGTCATTCTTATTTCAGAAATAATTTCTCTAACCACAAAATATCCATTTAGAAGTCTACATGTGTAAAATACCTTATATTTTCATTTCATAGTATGAGAATACTATTTTGGAAAAACTAGTTTCTGCCTTTGACTTTTTTTTTCCTTTTGTGGTACTGGGGATGAAACTCAGGGGCATTCTACCTTTTTTACCTCTGAGCTATATCCCTAGCCACCACCCCCCCTTTTTTGTGGCACTGAGGATTGAACCCAGGGGCCCGGCTTGCATTTGTGTTTATAATAATATGTTGTAGTGAATTTGAAGGATAGGCAAGAAATGCATTGATAACAAGTCAGATACTTAGCACAAAGTTTAAAACTCACTCAGATACATAAACCCTGCAAGTCTATCAAGGGTTCTGTTCCATGGTCACCTTAGTATCCAGACTGATAGAGGCTCTGCTATACTCTCTAGAACTTGAAGCTTCTTCTGGTTTGCCGTATCAGAAAAAGATAGCCTGAAAAATTATGCATTGGCTTTCAGGTGCTTCAACTTATAGCTCATTGGCCAGAACTAGCACATGTCTCCATCTAACTCCAAGGGAGGGCTGGGAAGTATGTGTCCAGAAAGGTGAGGGGAACCTGCTGTTAGTGGAGATCAGTAATGCCTGCCACAGTCCTGATTTTTCTTTCTTTCTTTTTTTTTTTTGCGGTACCGGGGATTGAACCCAGGGGCGTTCTACCTCCGTGCTACACCCCCGGCCCTATTTTTTATACTTTATTTTGAAACCGGGTCTCACGAAGTTGCGGAGGGCCTCACTAAGTAGAGAAAGAGAGAGAGAGAGAGAGAGAGAGAGAGCTGAGGCTGGCTGCGAACCCTGATCCTCCGGTCTCCGCCTCCCAGAGTACTGGGATTACAAGCATGCGCCACCACGCCCGGCCAGTCCTGATTTTTCAATTTGCTAACTCTGTGATCTTGGAAAGCTCTTTCTCAGCCCCATTTTACTCATTTGTGAATTGTAGATAGAGCCAGGCGTGGTGGTGCATGCATGTAATCCTAGAACTTGGGAGGCTGAGACAAGGATTGCAGGTTTGTGGGCAGCCTCGGCAACTTAAGTGAGGCCCTCCACAACGTAGTGAGACCCTGTTTCAAAATAAATAATAAAAAAGGGCTGGGGGTGTACTCAGAGGTAAAATGCCCTTGAGTTCAATCCCCAGTACCACACACTAAAAAATAATAAAATAAAGTAAAAAATAAATTGTAGATAATAATATTCTCATCTCACTGAATTTTATCAAAGGAGATACCATTGCATGGTAGCACTTTGGAAATGTAAAGTCTGATGGAAATTTTAGCTGTTCTTTAACTTTTTTGTTTTGTTTTGTTTAATTTAAAGTGCTGCTTGTTTTTCCCCAGGTTTACTGAATGATGGAACTGTGGGCATTTTTAGGGGCAACCAGATGCGCTTAAAGCGAGCTTGCATTCGCAAAGCAAAGATCTCTGCTGTTGCTTTTCGAAAAGCCTTCTGCCACCACAAGTTAGTTGAACTTGATGCCACAGGTGTGAATGCTGACATCACCATTACAGACATTATCAGTGGGCTTGGCAGTAACAAATGGATCCAGCAGAATCTTCAGTGCTTAGTGCTGAACTCATTAACGCTCTCCCTTGAGGATCCTTATGAGCGGTGCTTCAGCCGACTTTCTGGACTTCGAGCTCTAAGCATCACCAATGTTCTCTTTTACAACGAAGATCTGGCTGAAGTTGCCTCGTTGCCAAGATTAGAGAGCCTGGATATTTCTAACACGTCAATCACAGACATCACTGCTCTGCTGGCCTGCAAAGACCGACTGAAGTCTCTAACTATGCACCACTTGAAATGTTTAAAAATGACAACTACCCAGATACTGGATGTTGTTCGGGAACTAAAACATCTGAATCATCTTGATATCTCAGATGATAAACAGTTTACATCAGATATAGCTCTTCGCTTACTAGAACAAAAGGACATCCTGCCCAATCTTGTCTCCCTGGATGTTTCTGGGAGAAAGCATGTGACAGATAAAGCTGTTGAAGCCTTTATACAACAACGGCCCAGCATGCAGTTTGTAGGTTTGCTGGCTACTGATGCTGGTTATTCTGAATTCCTCACAGGCGAAGGACATTTAAAGGTTAGATCTTAAAAAATGTATTGTTTTGTCAGGCTGACCAGTGTTTTAGTCGCATAAGAATCTATTAAGTTGAATGACCAATATATGAAATATGTTCATGAAACAGACAGGATATTGTATAGTAGGAGGCTTGCTTTAGAGTCAGAGTCCTAATGAAAAGCCCATCTTTCTTACTTTATGACCCAGGGCAAACTAAGTATAACAGTTTTGAGTTTCCATTTACTTATTTGTAAAAGATATACCATTCCTACCTTGCAGGATTCTTCCAAAGGTTAATAATTATGTAAGCCAGAGCTGGGCATGGTGGCACATGCCTATTATCTCAGTACTTGGGAGGCTGAGACCGGAGTATCACAAGTTCCGAGGCCAACCTGGGTTCAATCCCCAGTACCGCAAAAAAAAAAAAAAGGGTTGGAGTATAACTCAGAGGTAGAACACCCCTGGTTCAATCCTCAGTACCAAAAATTAAAAAATAAGCCAGGCATGATGATGCATGCCTGTAATCTTAGTATTTGGGAGGCTGAGACAGGAGGATCACATGTTTGAGGCCAGCTTTGCCAATTTATTTATTTATTTATTTATTTATTTATTTTTTGCAGTACTGGGGATTGAACCTAGAGGCGTTCTACCTCCGAGCTACACCTCGGCCCTATTTTTTATACTTTATTTTGAAACCGGGTCTTGCAAAGTTGCGGAGGGCCTCACTAAGTAGCTGAGGCTGGCCGCGAACCCGGATCCTCCCGTCTCTGCCTCTCAAGTACTGGGATTACAAGCGTGCGCCACCCTGCCTGGCTTCAGCTTTGCCAATTTAACAAGACCTTGTTTCAAAATAAAAAATAGGCCAGGCATGGTGGCGCATGCCTATAATCCCAGTACTTGGAAGGCTGATATAGGTGGATTACAGGTTTGAGGACAACCTCAGCAATTTAGCAGGACTCTAAGCAACCTAGCAAGAGCCTATTTCAAAACAAAAAATTAAAGCCGTCATGGTGGTGTACATCTGTAATCCCAGTACTTGGGAGGCTGAGACAGGAGGATCATGGGTTCAAGGATATATGGGTTCAAGCCTCAGCAACATGGTGAAACTCTTACTAACCTAGCGAGACCCTGTTTCAAAATAAAAAAATCGAGCTGGGCGTGGTGGCGCACGCTTGTAATGCCAGTACTTTGGGAGGCAGAGACCAGAGGATCCGGGTTCGCGGCCAGCCTCAGCTCTCTCTCTCTCTGTCTCTCTCCCTGTCTCTCTCTGTCTCTCTCTGTCTCTCTCTGTCTCTCTCTGTCTCTCTCTCTCTCCTTAGGCCCTCCGCAACTTCGTGAGACCCGGTTTCAAAATAAAGTATAAAAACAAATAGGGCTGGGGGTGTAGCGCGGAGGTAGAACGCCCCTGGGTTCAATCCCCGGTACCGCAAAAAAAAAAAAATTATTCTTTATTTGAAACAGGGTCTCATTAAGTTGTGGAGGGCCTCACTAACTAGCTGAGGTTGACTGCAAACCTGCCATCCTCCAGTCTCAGCCTCTTGAGTACTAGGATTACAAGTGTGCGCCACCAGGCCCGGCTTATTATTTTATTTATTTATTTATTTATTTAGAGGTACTGGGGATTGATTCCAGGGGCATTGTACCTCCAGCTACACTCCCAGCCCTTTTTCGATTTTTTTTTTTTTGCGGTACCGGGGATTGAACCCAGGGGCGTTCTACCTCCGCGCTACACCCCCAGCCCTATTTTTTTTATACTTTATTTTGAAACTGGGTCTCACGAAGTTGTGGAGGGCCTCACTAAGTAGAGAGAGAGAGAGAGAGAGAGAGAGAGAGAGAGAGAGACAGGTAGAGAGAGAGAGAGCTGAGGCTGGCCGCGAACCCGGATCCTCCGGTCTCCGCCTCCCAAAATACTGGGATTACAAGTGTGCGCCACCACGCCCGGCAAAAAATAAATATTTTAAAGGACTAGGGGTGTAGCTTGAAGGTAGAATGTCCCTGGAGTCAATTTCTAGCACCACAAAAAATAAATAGGAATGAAAAATAGAGTTGGGAGTATAACTCAGAAATAGAAGAGGTAGAACACCCTTGGGTTCAATCCCCAGTATCACAAAAACAAATAAGTAAATAAATAAAATATAAAGGGCTGGGGGTGTAGCTCACCAGTAGAATGCCCTTGGGTTCAATCTCCAGTACTTCCCCCCAAAAAAAGGCTGCAGATACTGCATAGTGGTAGAGCACCCCTGGGTTCATTATCCAGCAACACACACACACACACACACACACACACACACACACACACAAATAAATAAATAAAAAGAGAATTTGTCCCTAGAATATAAACTTTAGTTTTAATTCATTTATTAAATATAAATAAGGTCTAAGTGGCTAAGAACCGTTTCTCTATTTTTAACTGTGTACAAAAAACTAGTACAAACAGACACTTGCTTTTTAATCTAGCAAATGAAATTGAATATGTGTATAGTTTGAAGACCAGATGGCTTGATTCGAGAGTTTATCACTGGTTAAAGAAGTGTTGATCACAAATAAGACATAGAAGCAATGAAACAGGTTTAGAGTATTTATTTATTTATTGTAGTACTAGGGATTGAACCCAGGGGCATTCTACCTCTGGGTTACACCCCCAGTCCTATTTTATTCTTTATTTTGAAACAGGGTTTCACTGATTTCCGAAGGGCCTCACTAAGTAGCTGAGGCTGGTCGCAAACCCAGATCCTCCTGTCTCAGCCTTCCAAGTACTGGGATTACAAGCGTGTGCCACCACGCCCAGCTGGTTTAGTGTATTTACCTTTCAGTAATAAAAAGTTTTCTAATTTTATATTCAAAGGTAACTTGAGATTGTATCTGTTTTTGTTTTTTTGGTACTGGGGATTGAACCCAGAAGCCTTCACCCCCCCTTTTTTTAATGGTACTGGGATTGAACCCAAGGGCATTCTACTTCTGAGCTACACCTCTAGCCCTTTGTATTTTTATTTTATTTTATTTAAAAAATTTTTTTTGTGGAACTGGGGATTGAACCCAGCGGCATTCTACCTCCGAGCTACACCCCCAGCCCTATTTTTTATTCTTTATTTTGAAACAGGGTCTCACTAAGTTGCGGAGGTCCTTACTAAGTAGCTGAGGCTGGCCGTGAACCTGCAATTCTCCTGTCTCAGCCTCCCAAGTACTGGGATTACAAGCGTGCACCACAACTATCCTTTTCATTTTTTGTTTTGAAATAGTTTCTCTAGGTTACTGAGAGTCTGGCTACATTTCTGAGGCTGTCTTGTGATGCTCCTGTCTCAGCCTCCCAAGTACTAGGATTATAGCCATGTGTCACCATGCCTGGCTCAGCCTCCCCCTTTTTTTTTTGGAACAGGGTCTTGATAAATTACTAAGGCCAGCCTTGAACCTGTGATCCTCCTCTCTTAGCCTTGTAAGTACTCACATTACAGGTCTGGGCTACCATGCCCAGTCGAGGTTGTATTTTATATAGGGGATTTACAGAGTGGTTGGAACCAACCAAATATGAATAAATGAAGTCTAACTGAGATGTCTGTTATGTGTTTTCCCTCTTATAGTCTTTTTCATTTCACATTTCAGTGTGTTTCCAAATCTATAAGAAAAAGTTCAGGGTGATTCAAAAAGAACTGACCAAATTGAAAATTTTCATTACTCAGTAACTGAAGAGTTATATATATATATATATATAACCATGCCCGGCTTAAATAGAAACTTTAAAAAACATTTTGTAAGCCGGGCGTGGTGGCGCACGCTTGTAATCCCAGTACTTTGGGAGGCGGAGACCGGAGGATCCGGGTTCACGGCCAGCCTCAAGTCTCTCTCTCTCCCTGTCTCTCTCTCTCTACCTAGTGAGGCCCTCCGCAACTTCGTGAGACCTTGTTTCAAAATAAAGCATAAAAAAATAAGGTCGGGGGTGTAGCGCAGAGGTAGAACGCCCCTGGGTTCAATCCCTGGTACCACAAAAAAAAATTTTTTTGTAGAGAAACTTTCATTGTTATTTCTATAGTCTTAAAAATTTGCTGGGCATGGTGGCGCACGCTTGTAATCCCAGTACTTGGGAGGCTGAGACCGGAGGATCCGGGTTCGCAGCCAGCCTCAGCTACTTAGTGAGGCTTCCGCAACTTAGTGAGACCCTGTTTCAAAATAAAGAATAAAAAATAGGACTGGGTGTGTAGCTCGGAGGTAGAATACTCCTGAGTTCAATCTCCAGTACCACAAAAAAAAGAAAAAAAAATTCTCAGCCGGAGCCGGGCATGGAGGTGCACGCTTGTAATCCCAGTACTTGGGAGGCTGAGACAGGAGGATCATAGGTTCAAGGCCAACCTCAGCAATTTAGTGAGACACTCCCCAACTTAGTGAGACCCTGTTTCAAAATAAAGAATAAAAAAATAGGGCTGGGGGTGTAGCTCAGAGGTAGAATGCCCCTGGGTTCAATCCCCAATACCACAAAAACCAAAACCAGCCGGGCGTGGTGGTGCACGCTTGTAATCCCAGTACTTTGGGAGGCAGAGACCGGAGGATCCGGGTTCGCGGCCAGCCTTAGCTCCCTCTCTCTCTCTCTCTCTCTCTCTCTCTCTCTCTCTCTCTCTGTCTCTACTTTGTGAGGCCCTCTGCAACTTCGTGAGACCCGGTTTCAAAATAAAGTATAAAAAATAGGGCCGGGGATGTAGCGCGGAGGTAGAATG
>PVJS01062980.1:0-10596 GCA_004027185.1 Glis glis | reverse complement strand
AAAAAAAAAAATTAATAGTTCATATGTCAATAAGTATGTCAGTAATACAGGAAAGGGGTCAGAAAATGGTAAAATACTCATTGTGTATATGCCTAACAATAGGTAAAAGTCCCCAAATAGCCAATATTGAGTAACACAACACTGAAAAGGAAAAACAAGGTCAAAAGACTGACACCACCTGACTTCAAGTTTTACTATAAACTGCAGTAATCAAGTCAGGTTGGCAAATGAATAGACAAATAGAGCAATGGGACAGATGTAGTGCCCAGAAATAGACACACACAAAAATAGTCAACTGGACTTTGACTAAAGAAGCAAAGAAAATTTAATAGGAAAGGACAATCATCAACAAATAGTTCTGAAACAACTGGATATCCACCTGCAAAAATTTTAAAAATAATAAATAATATAGACACTAACTATACCTTTCACAAAAATTATCTCAAAATAGATCATAGACCTAAATGTAAAATGCAAAGCTATAAAACTTATAGAATATTCCATACAAAAAAATCTAGGTGATCTTGTGTTTAATGATGAATTTTTAGATATAATACCAAAAGTATGATTCAAGAAAGAAAACATTTAGAAGTGGGATTTCATGAAAATAAAAAGCTTCTTATCTGGGAAAGAAATGTGTAAGAGAATGAAAAGCAAACCTCAGAATAGAAGAAAATATTTGTAAAACACTTATCTAAAAAGGACTTGTATAGAAAATTTACAAAGAATACTTAAAACACAACAATACAGAAACATCACAGTGAAAAAAAAATAGACGAAGATCTGAAGAGACACCTCACCAAAGAATATATACAGATGGCAAATATGCATGTGAAAAGATGTCCAACATTATAAGTCATTAGCGAATTACAAATTAAAACAGAAAGTTACCACCACATCTATTAGAATGGCTGAAATTAAATGAATGAACTGACCGTTCCAAGCGCTGGTGGGGATGCGGAGCAGCTGGAACTCTCATTCATTGCTGCTGGGAAGGCATAGTGGTGCAGTCACTTTGAAAAGCAGTTTCCTACAAAACTAAATGGTCTTATCATTCAAACATCTCTTAAGTATTCAATAAAGTGAGTTGAAAGCTATGTCTCCAAAAATAATAACCTGCACACAAATGAATGTCTTTAGTAACTTTATCTATAATTGCCCCAAATTGGAAGTAACAAAGACCTTCTTTGAAAGGTGAATGAAAACCAAACTATGGTTCATCCATCTCTTATACTATTATTCAGTGATAAAAATGAATAAGCTATCAAGTCACAAAGGGAAAAAAAAAATGGAAGAAAGTTAAAGGCATGATGCTAAGGGAAAGAAACCCATCTGAAAAGCCTACTCATCGTGTGAATCTAACTTTATGGCATTTTGGAAAAGTCATAGTGATTATTTTCTAGTGTTTTTCATGGTTTTAGCCTGCTAGTATGCACCTAAAAGCACCATAGTTTAGTTTGGCCATTACAAAGAATTTGATATATTTCAATTTATTTTTAAAAAATCTGCAGCTCACAATATTTTTTAAAATAGCACTAAATTTTTAGGTGGAAAAAAACTATTGCAGTGTGAAGATGGAGGGAGGAGTAATCATTAGGAGAATATTAAATGCCATCTGGGACAAGGACAAGAGTGGGGAGAGGGACATAGCATCTGTTTGTGTTTGGAAGGTTGAGCTCCAAAGATTTTATGATGGCGATGTATAGGGTATGAGAAAAGAGAATTAAAGATGACTGGAAAGACATTTCTTTACCATTTGCAGAAAGGGAGGAATGCTGGAGCAATTATTGTTAATTAAAAGTCATAGGTAGATCCATATTGGTTTTGAAGACAAATATTACGAATTTAAATTACCAGTTTTTGATTATTAGAATATAACATCATATTGAGTAATACAAGAATATGCCCTACTTTTCATTTTACAGCAATTCATAGAGTACATTTTTATAATTCATTTTCTATTTTTATGTAACGATGAATTTACAGCAATTCATAGATTTCATTTTTATAATTCAATTTATATTTTTATAATAGAAAAAAGCATGGAAAATAATTAAAAATTATACATAATTGGTTATATGGATAAGGGAACTTTGTAGTATATTGTGAGTGAATATTTTAAAGCCTCCTATACCCTTTGGTTGTTAATAATTCTTTAATTGGGTAACCAAAATTATGCATATGTATGTATGCATGCATGTGTATATTTAATTTTGAACACACCAATTTTTTTCCCCATAATTAATGCATGGTGTGTAAATTTACCAGTACCAATGTTTTGAATATCGTGATTTTCAATTGTAGTCAACTGAGGGTGAAAAAATGATTGGCTAGAGACCCAGGCAGAACTTGAGTAGGTGCCAGAATGGGTTTTGCATTCCCAAGTCACACCGAAGGAATGTGTAAGTACAGAGGACAATGATGAATCGCAAGTGGCTTCGAGTAGGAAATGCAGGATGGATAGTGACTCTAGCCACTTTGGAATAGAGCAGGACTGTGGACATCTGTCATTATTGCTAGCTCACCACAGTCTTCCAGATCGGATGAAATACAGCATCAGAGGGGAGAGAAACTAAGGTAAGCTGGATCTTCTTTCTCAAAATTGTGATAATGACAAGCACTCTACAAATATTAGATCAATTCCAAGTAGAAGGGATAAAGGGACAGGAGGAAGGAATAATTTAGAATTAAATCCAGTTAAATTCCAGAATTAAACACATTTAATTTGGGAAGAGTTTGGGGAAAAGTACGAGTATATGTGTGTGCATGTGTAAATACACAGTATAAGAGAGGATGGAGAAAGAGACAAGGAGACAGAGACAGAGAGAGGCTTTTGAGGGTGATAAGAAATAACTTTTGCATGAACATTTAATTTACCATTTAACATTAGCAATGTATAGGTATTCATTGCAAATATATTTGAAAGTTTACAACTTACAGTTTGATTTTATTGGTGATTTTTTCTGCATGATTTTATTTCAAAAGATTATGCCTATTTTTAGAGGGCAAATTAAAAATAAGAATTCTCAGCATTTTCAAAGGTACCAATGTTATATGAAATATCTTGGCAAAACAAAAACTACTATTGATGTCTCTCTGTGTGTGTGTGTGTGTGTGTGTGTATGTGCCTGTGTGTGGGATACTAGAGATTGAACTGAGGGGCATTCTATCTCTTAGTTATACTCACAGCCCTTTTTATTTTTTTATTTTGAAACAGGGTCTCACTAAGTTGCTGAGAGTCTTGCTAAATTGCTGAGGCTAGTCTCAAACCTATGATACTCCTGTCTCAGCCTTCCAAATACTGGGGATTACAGACATATGCTACCATGCCCAGCCTACTATTGATTTTAAGTTCATTAAATTCTGATGTTTATATTTTAGTATAAAAGCAACATGCCTTTGAAAGAAAGCATGGAAAGCATCTCACAAATCTCTTCTTTCAATGTATCAAAATATCAATGGTATTATTCAGTGTTTTCTGGTTATCAGGTATTATACACACACACAGACACACACACACACACTCATATAATGAAAAAAGCTATTTGTTTTATAATTGATGGAAAAAACTTAAAAGAGGAAATGATGAAAATACATTGAAAAACATGCTCTATTGACTGGCTTTAAAAAAAGAAAAAGAAAAACATGCTCTAAGCTATGTTTGCTTCACTATCTATGCAGATTGACATTTCAAATTGTGACTAGAGAAAATAGGAAATAATTGCATTCAGTCTTTTACAAATATATGTGCTGGTGCTCCACAGAGGGACAGGTTGGGCAATGCGATGTGCGAATATGGATCCGTTTAGATGGATTCCTCTCTTCTTAATGGCACCAGTCAGCGGCAATTTCAGATCTTTTGTCTACAGCCCAAGCCCAGGGCAAGATCCTCTACTGAGGCGCAATGACCTTTTTTATTTCTTTTCTTACATTTCCATTAGTCTTTTTAATCTGTCTAATGCGACAAGTTTATGTCAGCTAGCATTGTCTTAAACTAACATTACTATGCCAGAATTTTCCAAACAGTTTAACAATTTGCCAGCTGTTGCTTTTCATAAAAAATGAAAGGTTGTATATATTATTCAGCTGACTGTGGTACGGGGGGGGGGGGGGGGGGGGAAGAAAAGTGCCTGGAATGAAAATTGTAACTTTCCAGTAGACTAGTGATCTTAACTTTGCCTACCCTTTCAGGGTTTGGATACAGGGTAAAGGAACCAACATGAAACTGGAGAACCGGAAAACAGAATCTTTTCTGGGGTTATTTAACAATCATTTTCCTTTCGTGGTATTTTATGTTTTGTTACTTAAAATCAATTTCTTTTAGGCTAAAATGAATTTCTCCAGACTTGTCTTTCATCAGAACACACACACACACACACACACACACACACATTTTCCTCCCATTGAAACTTATGTCATGTTTGCGTTCTCTGCTGGCCCCAAATGTTCACACTTGCCCAAGAACAGGATTAGAAGCAATTCGGTTATCATGGTGCATGGTGTCCTTGACATTGGTAATGAATAAGGGGAATGATCTATTAACTTAAACAACTGATTGGCTTTCTAATGGCTAATTCTGATGAACCCACAAAATTAGAGTATAGAATGGGTAAAAAGATGCCCCTCAAATTCCTACAAACCTACTTACATGGATGTAGAGTATTAATATCCACAAATCTACTTGGGTATGCACTTTGGGATTTGGCGAAAAGTAGCAAAATATCTATTTTGAACAGACAGAAACTTTCCATCAGTTTGAAGTTTTTATGGCCCACATATAAAGATGGTACTCCCATTACTAGACAGATGCTAAATGCTCACATAAACAGAGTAAGTATCTGTTCCGAGAAACAATATGGCCTATCTGTATTCGTGTATGGAAAGCCAAGAGGGAACACTCACAAAACACAAGAACTCATGTTCAAATAAGAATCTGTGAGGTATAAGGCAAGGATCAAAAGCGCTTTAAAGGCAGAGGAATAAAGGTTGTGCAGATGGAGAGAAGGGGTTATACATTTCTATCAAGTTAGAAATAGCATCTTGTTTAGAGATTATTGAATCAAGTGAGTAGTACTTCACTATGGTCTATAAAAAAGAACTCCATTTTTATTATCGTCGAGTCAAGGAGAAAGATAATTTGAGTAAAGTTATAGAATTTTCAAAATACAAGTTGGCAAGTTTTCAATATTCTAGAATTTTATCAATACCTGAGTCATTATAGTTTTTCTTTTCCTTTTTCTTTTTTCTTTTCTTTTCTTTTTTTGCTGTATTAGGGATTGAACCCAGGGGCATTCTGCCTCTGAGCTCCACCCCCAGCCCTATTTTTTATTCTTTATTTTGAAACAGGGTCTTGCTAAGTTGCGGAGGGCCTAAGTAGCTGAGGCTGGCCGCGAACCTGCGATACTCCAGTATCAGCCTCCCAAGTACTGGGATTACAAGTGTGTGCCACCACACCTGGCCATAGTTTTTCTTTTTAAATCTCTCACCTGACTGGAGAGTGGCCACCATTCTTTGTAGGATTCACAATTGTCTCAGCAGGAAAGGAATGAGAAGATGGCTGCCTGATGGGGAGGTTTCTTTTCTTTCAAGGTCTTGTATCTGGTTCCTGGTGCCTGAACTTTGTATTCTTTTCCTTGCTCAGGCCTTAGTCTCTGCTATTTCAGGGCTGGATTACTGACTGGATTCTCACAGCAGATTACAATTGTGTGCTTTCTGGGTTTGGGTTACCTCCTGACTCCTTGTCGTAGGCTCAACCTCATCTGCCCTTCACATACTTTTGTTTGAGTTTATGAGATATCTACTTAGTCAAAATATTAGTATAACAATTAATTGGGGGCAATCATCTTGCTCTTAGGACTTTTTTTTTCTTTTTATGATATTGAGGATTGAACCTAGGGATATTCTACCACCAAGCTACACCCCAAGCCCTTTTTGTTTTTTATTTTCAAACACAGTTTTATTGAGTTATGGCACCCTGGCCTCAAGTCTGTGATCCTCCTGTCTCAGTCTCCCAAGTACTGGGATTACAGGCATGCACCACTGCACCTGGCTAACTCTTAGTTCTTTATAAGCAGCCAAGATAATACTTAACGTGGTAGACAGAACATTGCCATCCACCCCCCAAAACATGCCCATGTTGTAATCTCTGGGATTTGTAAATATGTATATTACAAAAGGACTTGACATACATGGGTAAGGATCTTGTGGTAGGGAGACTTTCCTAGTTTATTCATATGGGCTTTGTGATATTATGTTGTAAGAAAAAAGAAATATATATATATATATATATGTCTCTGCCTGTTCTTCCTGGCACACAGCTCCTCAAATCCTCGTGATCTCTGGATTTATCAGTGTCTTTTGAATGGAATGAGATGAGAACTACCACTTGTGATATCTAGGGGCTGCAGGCCCCTAGATAACTTCAGGATGGGGGACGGTTACCAAAAAAACCAAGGCCTGATTAGAGGCTGGGACTTTTAGCCGCATCCCCTGGTCTCAGAGTAGGGAAGAGAGGTTAAAGGTTAAATATATCACCAATGTCCAGTAATGTAATCAATCATACTTATGTTATAAAGTCTCCAAAAACCCAAAAAGATAGGATTCAGGGTTCCAGATAGTCAAATATATGCAGAGTCCTAGCAGGTGGCATGCCCCTTTCAACCTAGCTTCCTCTGTGTGTCTTTTCCATCTGGCTGTTCGTCTATACCTTTGGTAATATCCTTTATAACAAATCAATGTAAATAAAGTATTTCCCTGAATTCTGTGAGCCACTCTAGCAAATTCATGAAACCCAAAAGATGGGATCATGATAATCCCAATTTATAGCCAATGTTACAGAAGTATAGGTCCCATCTTGGAGCTTACAATTGCCATCTGAGGCAGAACAGTCTTGTGGGACTGAGCTTTTAATCTGTGGGCTCCGACTCTATCTCCAGGTAGTGTGAGAATTGGATTAAATTATAGAACCCCGCTGGGCGTGGTGGTGCACGCTTGTAATCCCAGTACTTGGGGGGGCATAGACCGGAGGATCCGGGTTCGCGGCCAGCCTCAGCTCTCTCTCTCGCTCTCTCTCCCTGTCTCTCTCTCTGTCTCTCTCTCTCTCTACTTAGTGAGGCCCTCCACAACTTCGTGAGACCCGGTTTCAAAATAAAGTATAAAAAAAATAGGGCTGGGGGTGTAGCGCGGAGGTAGAACGCCCCTGGGTTCAATCCCCAGTACAGCAAAAAAAAAAAAAAAAAAATTATAGAACCCCAGTTGATGTCCACTACAGAACTGATTAGTTCCTCATGGGAAGAAATTGCCACCCCCTTTGATGACTAGAGGTGAAGTATTCTGTGTTGAGTGTAAAAGAGTAGGGAAAATAATTTTCTGGGATCTTTAGGACTAATTTCATCCACTAATAGGAGTAATTAGTTACTTGTTACCACATTTGCCCTCAATTAATTATGATGCTTAGTTTTTAGCCTTATCATTCAGAAGCTTTGGTGTTACTGAACTTGATTTCGATTTTTATGTGAGCAAAGCCTTTGAACAGATTACATAAATGGATTTAGTTTAACCACAGTTAGTAGGACACTCCTGTCCCCACTGCAGAATGGGCAGAGGATGAGTGAGCAATATAATTTAGCAATGCCGTGGCATTGTTCCATGGGCTTTAGTATGAGGAAACTTGTCATGGTTTGGATTTAAAATGTCCCCCCCCCAAAACCTCATGTGTGGGCAATGCAGCCAGGTTTGAAGCGCAACATGGCTGAAGGAGGTGGATCCCTCTGGGCGTGTCAAGGGACTACATTTGACCCTGGCTGCTTTCTCTTTCCCGCCCTGCTTCCTTCAGTTACAAGCTGAGCATGGCTTTTCCTCCTCTGCCCTTGAGGACCCACAACCAAGTGACTTCTTAGAGCTGGCTAACCATGGACTAGAAACCTCTAAAACCATGATCCCCAATAAGTCTTTCTTCCTCTAATTTGTGCTTGTCAAATATTTTGGTCATGCAATGGAAAAGCTGACTAAAACAAAACTCCTATGTGTTGAGTCCACAATCATTGAAGAGAGAATTAAGACATTAAACAGAGAATAACCAAGGCACAAACATCTGGTCATGGTACCAGTGGGTGTTATAGTACCATCCTAGTAGTTTGGAAATCAAAAACAATTTATTCACATGGGAAATAACTCTGTCAATAATTTTCTCCAAATCTTTGATATGGACTGAATAATGAAGAAGCCATCAAAAGAAAAAGTAACATTAATGTAGAAGTGTTTTTCTCAGCAATACCCCCAGCAATGCCAGGGTACTTCATCACTTTTCTCCCTATCATTGTGTTAGAGAATAAGACTATTACCAGCTTTTCTAAAATGACTTGTAGCTTTATTTAAGTACTATTTTTATTTTTATATGTGTAAGCTAAAACTTCTCACCAATATGACTACATAGATAACTTTAAACAGCTTTATAACAATTTCCACTCACTATAGGGTTCTGAGTCCTTTTGGTATATCTGCTGGTTTATAAACTTGTCATAAACCTTTTATCATGTCATTTTTACTTTTAATTTTTTCTATCACCCTCAGAATTTATCAATGATATTTAATTTGGTTTTAATGCAAGTGTCTCCCTAATAATGAAATGAAGAACATGCACAATTCTGCCCTGGTAACACACTTCTGAACTCGCTGACTACCAAAATCTTATACATTGAGGAACATTTTATGCATATTTTCAGCAATGGTGTTTTTCCAAAGTTGCTGCCATAGCTCTAATAACCTGATATGGATAAAGATTTTGCAGTAATACTGAAAAATTTTAAAGAAAGTTTTTAGACCTTTTATCTGAAGGCAGAAATTATGAGATCATGATGATAATAAATGGAAATTGTTTTACTAACTTGGAGACACGGAGTCCGAGTCTTTTATAAAACATAAAACATATGTAACTGTCTAAAGGGAAAGATAACTAATGTTTTACAGATGTAACACTGTCTTAATCTTTATTGCTAAGAGTCTTAATCTTTATTGAGGGGGAGTAATTTTTGCTAAGAGTTTTTGATACCAGCCTGCCAATACTGTCATTCACTTATAAACACACACACACACACACACACACACACACACACACACACTATACAGTAGTCCTCTCTGATGGTTTGGATTTATAATGTCTCCCGAACCCTCATGGAAACAAGGTAGCAATGTTGGAAGTAGGGATTGGTTGCGAAGGAAGGATCCTGGGGGTGTGGTCTTAGGGATTATAAAGTTACTCCTCTCCCTGCTCTTTCTCTCTGCTTCTGGACTCCATGAAGTGAGAGCAGAGCTTTTTCTCTTTCCATCTCTCTGCTTCCCACTGCCATGCCCTGAGCTCTGTAGACCTAGCCCAAAAAGGTCTGAACCTCTAAATCTTCAAAAACTGTGAGCAAATAAATCTTCATTCCTTTTAGTTGTGTGGCTAGTCATTTTGAATTATGGCCGTGAGGATGTTGACCAAGACAGAAATTGGTAACTGAGGAGTGGGGCTGCTGCAGTATCTATGTCTAACCATGTGTTTTGTGAGTCTTTGGAACTGGTTTGTAAGAAGAAGTTGGAAGGACCAGAATGTGGCTAGAAAGGCAGAAGGTAGAGACTGTTTGGGAGATTTCAGAGGGCAAAGAAGACTCCATAAGGAAATGGAGTAGAGGCTACATATGTTACATTCTAGCAAAGAACTTATTCACATTTTGCCAGTGTCCTGAAACTTTGCGTGAGGCTGAATTCAAAGGTGATGGATTGATTAAGCTGGTGGGGTAATCTTGAAACAGCAAAGTATTCAAACTGCATTATGGATATTGATGTCCACATTCAATAAATTTTACATTGAATTTTGGGAGGGGAAAGTAAAGCAGAGACACTTTATATGCTATTCTGAGCCAGCACAAGTAGGAGTTTTTAAGTCGATTTTTGAGTGTTTTGAATGAACTGAAAGGCGCTTTTATTTCCCTGTGTGTGAGCTGACTTGATCAGAGGCGCCAAGGAAAAGAACCGCAAAGTGAAAGGACCTGTTCGTATGCCTACCAAGACTTTGAGAATCATTATGAGGAAAACACCTTGTGGTGAAGACTCCAAGACATGGAATCACTTCCACATGAGAATCCACAAGTGACTCATTGACTTGCACAGCCCTTCTGAGATTGTTAAGCAGATTACACCATCAGTATTGAGCCAGAAGTGGAGAGGTTGAAGTCACCATTGCAGATGCCTAGCTCAGCAGTTTTAATAAATTCACTACCAATTGTTTAAAAAAAGACCCATATTTATTCACAGTGATCAAATGTGAATGCTTCTCACATATTTTTACTTATGGTCAAAATTAAGGTTAAATAGATCCTATGACTTTAACTCTTTTAAGCAACATCTGTCCTCCCCCATCAACCAACTCTCATCTGGACTGTCATCATGGAGTTCATGGGACTAGACTTCTCCCACTATGATAAGATAGAATTCACTGGTTTACATAGGGCTGGCATTTCCATGGCTTTTGTCTGTTTCCTCATTAAATAACCAGCAGGACTTGGCACACACATTTAATTTTTAGGAATTTCTTTTTTTTTTTTTTTTTTTTTTTTT
>PVJS01062979.1:0-10598 GCA_004027185.1 Glis glis | reverse complement strand
AGGGAGAGAGAGAGAGAGAGAGAGACAGGGAGAGAGAGAGAGAGAGAGAGAGAGCTGAGGCTGGCCGCGAACCCGGATCCTCCGGTCTCCGCCTCCCAAAGTACTGGGATTACAAGCGTGCGCCACCACGCCCGGCTTGAAATCTGTCCTTCCTAGAGGGATGTGTTCTACATATACATCCTCTAAAAGGAGCCTAGAATAAAGGCAGTCAATATCTTTGTTTTCAAAACTTTCAGAAACAAGAAACTGATACAGAATTATAAAATTAAGTGGCACATAAATTATGATCTGTTCATGTTCAAGAAACCTATGTAACAAAAAATAGTAAGTGGTTAGGATAGGATTTAAACCAGTCTTTTCCCTCAAAATTCTCTGTTCTATTCTATTCTATTCTATTCTATGATGCTTCTCTGAGATTAAGGCAACATCTGAGAACATTGAGTAATTCTATTTCCACGAAATCATACTTTCTGCTCAACCATCTCTCTTTTAGTCCTGGTATAGTAGAAATACCAAACATTGACTTCCCAAACATATATGCTATACCATAAGTAGCAGGAGATGTCACCTTAAAGAGAGTGTATCTTGGTCACAAAGGGATTTTGATGTACTGAACTACCTGTCTGGAGTATGAGTTCAAGTTTTGGAAGCAGAGAAAACTAGGTTGCACTGAATAAGAGTAAGCAGACACTGAAGTAGAGGAAGGGGACCCTACAGGGTAGAGAACACCTGGGTAGCCTCCTCCTCAGGACTGGATGATGTCAAGGTAGACACCTAAGAGAACATATTCATCTTAATATATGTATATAACATATGGGGGGAATATATATTCATATATATGGGGGGTACTGGAGATTGATTCGAGGGGCATTCTACCTATGAGCTAGACCTCAGCCCTTTTTATATTTTATTTTGAAACAGGGTCTTGCTAGGTTGCTGAGGCTGGCCTTGAACCTGCAATCCTCCTATCTCAGCCTCCCAAGTATTGGGATGTCAGGCATGCTCTATAGTGCCCGGCTCGATATTTATTTTTATCTTACACTTTTTTCAGAGTCTATACATTTTGTTTTTAATATGCTTTTATTGGTGAATTATGGTCTCACATCATTAATGTAAATCATGTTGACAGTGACATACATGTCCCCCCACCTCTCCATTTCCCCCTTCCCAATACGAGTACTGGGATTGACATTGGTATATTCACATATGTACACATAGTCAATGGTAGTCTTTCCATTAATGAACCTCAGTCTTCCCCCTCCCCTTCCCTTAGACCACCTCCCTGGCTCCACTGAGGTTTCTCTGCCATTATCTGGAGTCCCTCGGGTATCCCAATTACTCCCTAGCTTGTGTATATTAGAGATAACATATGACTCTTAGTGCTTCTGTGGAAATGGATTATTTGAGAGAAGAACTGGCAGAGATGCCAAGTTCCATTTCTGGGTCTTCATGGCTTAGAAATAGTAGTAAAGCAGGGGCAGGGGTTAGGGAAAAAAAATCAAAAATTGCACCTCTCCGGAAGTTCACCCAAGTCTCAGGAAGGTTTAGGATGTCTCCTGAAGTACTTTATGCTGCTAAAAGCCACCTTGCCTGGCTCATGCCAATAGGCTCCCTTCCTCTCCAGCTTCTAGTTGGTTTCAGTTGATGGGAGGGACCGACAAAAGGGCAGGAGGAGACTGCAGCCAGAGAATCTCTCTCCCAGCTCTCTACCAATTGACTATCTCCCTCTATCTAAGATCATAGTTAGCGAAAGCCACGCCTCACTCATCAGTTATTCTCTCTGGCTTTATACCTGGAGCTCGAGGAAAGCCTTTGATAGTATGCTGCCACCACGATAATTTAAAGTGCCAACTCTTATTGGGTTCTTAATTCAGCTTCACCACCTAGTAAAGCTGTGTGACCTTGGGTGACTAATGAACTTCTTTGTACCTCAACTTCTTCATTTGGACCAATAACAGTACCTACATCCCAGGGATTATGGGGGTTAAATGAAAAAATCCTTACTGTAGTGTCCAGCATGTAGGAATGAGTCAATAAGCATTAACTACATTTATCATCCTCTGTGTCATTGCTATTGTCTTTCAACATCAACTGTGTAGAAAAGTTTTGTTCTCAAAAGCCCATTAACGTTGAAAACTAAAAGACCTAGCTAGAGACCCAGTAAATGTCAGTGAACATATGGTCCTCCTAAACTAGAAAAAAAATGTCTAGAACATATCATCTTCCCAGTACATTCAGAGCATGGGTTGCAAACATTTCAATTGGCATGTCAAATATTAATAGTCCGTGTTTGAATATGCTCACTCAGTTCTAGAAAAGATGTCATCTCCATATCAAGGGATTAATATCGTTGCTTGAATGTTTCCTCTAAGCTGAGATTTCTTTCACATTATAGGATTTTCTATTATTAATCATTTTCTTTAATATCTTAATAATGTGATAGGAAAATCAAATTAGCCTGGTAGAAATTCCCCATCAAACCGTATTAGCTTTGTCTGGTAAAGACCTCAATGTTCTTCCTAATGAAAATGTTAACAGCCATCTTAATCTGCACACTATATGGATCAGACAAGCTCCCAACCCCTCTCTCTCTCTCTCTCTCTCTCTCGGAAAATATACCAGAGTCATTATAGACTCTTTTCTCTTTGTTGCCACGTACAACCTACCAGTTTCCAATGCTTGTCAATTCTTCCTTTAAATTAATTTCCTCTTATATGTTCCCTAAACCATTGGATAGTTCCCCACCAACTCTTGTCTGGACCACCATCCTAGATTCCAACCATGGCCCCTACCAGGTCTACTCCATCCTCTACAATGTTGTCATTTAAATGAATCACAGGCATATCCATGATTACATCATTTCAAAAGCCATCTATATCCATGCTGCAGATTGAATGTGTCCCCTAAAAATTCATGTGCTGGAAACTTAATTCCCAAAGTTATATGTTAATGGTATATGGAGGCAGTACCTTTGAGAGGTAAGTAAGATTGGAAGAGAGCTAGGCATGGTGGCTCACACCTGTAATTCTAGTACTTGGGAGGCTGAGACAAGAGGACCACAGGTTCGAGGCCAGCCTCAGCAACTTAGTGAGGCCTTCATAAACCTAGTGAGACCCTGTTTCAAAATTTAAAAAATAAATAAAATAAGGCTGGGGGTATAGCTCAGAGGTGGAATGCCCCTGTTTTCAATCCTCAGTACCATATATATACATATATATACATATATACATATATATACATATATATGTAAATGTATATATACATATATACATATATACATACATACATATATATATACATATACATATATATACACATACATATATATACATATATATGTATATATATGGAGAGAGAGAGAGAGAGAAAGAAAGAGGTCACGAGGTCGGGGTCTCCATGGTGATATTAGTGGCTTTTTAAGAAGAGAGAGACACAAGGTAGCACATTTGCCCTTTCTCTCCACATGATGACCTCCACCAAGTTATGACTCATCAAGCAGGTCCTCACCAGATGCTGAGTCCATGTTCTTGGGTTTCCCAGCCTCCAGAACCCTCCATTCATTATAAATGACCCACTCTCAGCTATTTTGTTATAGCAACAGAAAACAAAATAAGATAATTCATTACCTACCAGAGGTGGGAGTATGGAGCACAAGCTCTTGAAATTTAAGTGCTTTTTGTGCTCGTCTCAAATTATGTTTCCAAACTTATCTTCTACTGCACTCATCCCTGACTTACTTTTTAAATCAAACTGGATGTTTCAGCTATGCTGAATATTTTCCCTTTGCATATTTGTGCAATATTTTCAAATGTGTTCTCTATCTTCTCCACCCTGCTCTGTGCACCTGGGAATTAACCCGTAGGGGATTTCTTGCTCACTGACTTCCAGCTGGATTTGTCCATTGGAAAATATGAACAATGGTTCAGAAAGCTACAGTAAAGTTAGTATAGGTTTACATATGTCCCTCTACCAAAAGCCACAGGTACTATCAGGAAGTATCCCCATACATCTCTCTCCAGGTTCTCCCTATTCATGCTATTCATGTCCTAGTAACTATTTCATTTCCTTGCCCTTCAGATGAGACCCAGGAAAGGAGACCATCCCTTGTAGTTTTTGCTAAAGCCTGACCACACTTTTGTAGAAAAATCCCTTTATTGTACCCTTCTGGTTCCTGCTAGGTCCCTAGCTATCAGAGTATCACATGCCACTTGTGTCTCCAAGAAGCCAACCCTCGGCTGTGATTCAAGGGATGGATCTGAAGGGCACAGGCCAACTTTGAAGACACCAGTCATCTGACCTGCCACGGCATGAAGATCACTCCCAATGACACTCACGGCGGCGCAGGACAGGTAGCGATCCAGCTACAGGACTACAGTGACAACAGTGGTTCTAAAACGTGAGATCTGATGGCATTGTTCCTGACAGCCAGAGAGAGAACACAGGGAACAGATATATTAAAGTCCTTCGACTTCCACTTAGTACTTGGGTAGAAAATCAAAACGTCTCCACGGCAGCGCTGGAGGCCCTCACCCCCTGGAGTCACTGGGTAGGCAAAGCTGCGCAAAGTCAGAGTGGCAATTAGATATCGACAGCTGCCAGGTGTCCTTGTCAAGGAAAGGGAACCGGTGGGAATAGAGTGGAATCCTGTGACATGAGATGAGGACATCTGGGTGGACGAATCCAGAGTCTGAGAACTGTGAATCTGCTAATTCCTGTCATCCTCCACTGTCTACAGAGGCAGTTCCTCCTCACACCAACCCTTATCTGCTAGAACCTGCCTGCTTCCCTTGCATGAAAAAATCCAGTGACTGATATGAGACAATCGCAAGGCAACTGATTCTTCTGAGGAGCTGTCCCTCCTACCACCATCCCACATTGCCTGCAGGACCCTAAGAAAAGTTCCATCCCAGGCAGAGAAGTAGAAGGCCTGAGCCTAGAAGGCTTAGCTGTGCACAGAAAACATACTGCAGAGTGTATAAAGAATATGGGAGAGGAGAGAATATTCTGGATCAAGCTTGCCACTGATGGTGCCAACCACAGAGGGGGAAGGCTCAGTCCTGCCAGGCAGCCCACTGCCTGCAGCTTCTCTCTGGAGCTAACTCTTCGGGACCCATTGCCCTCTCCCCCCACACACACAGCTCAGGCTCAGAGGTGACAGATCCCCCACTGTTCCTAGCCCCAAGACACTGCATTATCCCTTGCTGACTTCCCCTAAGCCTTCCCACAACTCCACAACATTTAGCTTTCCTTGATTATCCTGTCTGAATGCGCTGATTCCTGCCAGGACTCTGACTGATTCACTTTCTGATTTCCTGCTTTCTTGCTACAGTGCTTTTCACTCATCCTGTGTAGCAATAAAAACCAACTGTGTTTCCTCCTACATTCACACTCAGCTCAGAATACTTCACCTCTGCTTACCAAAACACATTTGGTAGCCAGGCGTGGTGGCACATGCCTGTAAACTCAGTACTTGGGAGACTGAGATGGGAGGATCGGAGGTTCAAGACCAACCTCAGAAACTTAGCAGACTCTCAGCAACTTAGTGAGACCCCGTTTCAAATTAAAAAATAAAAAGGGCTGGAGGTGTAGCTCACAGGTAGAATGCCCCTAGGTTCAATTCCTAGTAACACACACGCGCACGCACACACACACACACACACACACACACACACAAAAGTTTGGAGCTTTTCTTGCACTGAACAGTTCTCTGGCAGACACAACTGGGTATGCTATAATTCAATTAAGTTTTCACACTATCTATGTGGAAATACTATGAGATCCCATAAATTTAGGGCTTAGTCCCACAGACGGCCCCCACTTTAGATGCCAAACACAAGTAGAAGGTTACCACCTATACTTCTGAACACCCAGCTATAAATCATGTTTCCACAACTTCCTCCTTGGGGTCGATTAATTTGCTGGGACATATCACAGAACTTGGGGAAAGACATTCACTTCTACATGATGAAGGATATTACAAAAGATAGTGATGACCAGCCAGGTGAAGAGGTACATCGAGGCAGAATATGGAGGAAGGGCCGTGGCATTTCTACCCTCTCCAGGTACACCACCCTCCAGGGACTCCCATGTGTACAGTGCTCCAGAAGTTCCCCCCACTCTGTCCTGGATTCTTCTGGAACTTCATTGCCTTAGGTATGATTAATAACATCACTGACCATCAGTGATTAAGTCCATCTTTGGTCCCACTTCTCTCCCTGGAGGATGGGGGTGGGGGTGGAACTGAAAGTTTCAGCCTTTTATTCTCATGGTGGATTCCTCTGGAAGCCAGCCCCTATCCTGAGGCCACTCAAAAGCCCACCAAGATTCATCTCATTAGGACAAAAGATGCCCTTAGAACCCAGAAGATTCCAAGGGATTTAGCAGCTCTGTGCCACAATTAAAGACCAAATATTAGAGCAAAAGATTCTCCTTGATATCCCAAACTATAAGGGTATTAGGAGCTCAATGTCAGGAACTAGAGGCAGAGACCTATATATAGCATTGACACATTCCCTCTGCTCAGAATTCTTTCCTTACTGGTCCCTCATTAAAAGCTCAAAGGTCAGTTTTTATAATTTTATTTATTTTTACTGGTGCATTGTAATCATACAACTTGTTGAAGCTCAGAGTGATAGAGGCATACATGCAAACAATACTCATTGAGCCCTCCCCAGTTCCCAGCCCACTCCCTCCCCCTCGCCTCCTTCCTGTGCTCAGCACAGTGATTGGCTTTGATAAGTTTGTATATGTACATCATGTCCACTGAGGTCCCTCCTCCCCCATATCCCTCATTAGGTCCCCTTCTTCACTCAACTAAGGTTTCTCCTCCTTTGTCTAGAGTCCCTCCTATGTCCCAATTTCTCCCTAGCTTCTGCATATGAGGGAGAACATCTGACCTTTCACTTTTTGTGACTGACTAATCTCAGTTAGCATAATGTTCTCCAGTTCCATCCATTTTCCTGTAAATCACATAATTTTGTTCTTCATTATGGGTAAGTAGAATTCCATTGTGTATCTATCCCATGGTTTTGTAATCCATTCATCTGTTGATGGACATCTCGGCTGGTTCCATAGTTTGGCAATTGTGAGTTGTGCAGTTATAAACATAGATATGCATGCGTTACTCTGGTAGTTTGTTTTTCATTCTTTTGGGTGGATACCCAGGAGTGGTATTGCTGAGTCAAATGGTAGGTTCATTTCCATTCTTCTGAGTACCCTCCACATCGTCTTCCAAAGTGGTTGCACTAATTTGCAATTCAACCAACAATGTATCAGAGTTCCTACTTCTCCACATCCTCGCCAGCATTTGTTATTGTGTGTGTGTTTTTAATGATCGCCATTCTAATTGGAGTTATGTGAAATCTCAGGATAGTTTTGATTTGCATCTCTCTGATTGCTAAAGATATTGAACATTTTTTTCATGTATTTATTGGCCATTTGTATTTCTTCTTTTGTGAAGTGTCTATTTAGTTCACTTGCCCATTTTTTTTATTGGGTTATATATTTTTTTTTTTGGTGGTGAGTTTCTTGAGTTCTCTATATTCTAGATATTAGTCCTCTATCAGAGGAGTATCTGGCAAAAAAAAAAATCTTCTTGCATTCTGTCAGCTCTCTCCTGAGGTTCTTGATAGTTTCCTTTGCTGCACGGAAGCTCTTCAATTTAATGCAATCCCATGTATTAATCCTTATTTTAATTTCTTGTGCCTTTCTTGTTGAGGAAGTTTTTACCCATGCCTATATATTGGAGTGTTGGTCTTATGCCCTCTTCAAGAAACTGCAAGATCTCTGGTCTAATTTCCAGGTCTTTGATCCATCTTGAATTGACTCTTATGCAGGGTGAGAAAGTGGGGTTTATTTCCATTTTTCTGCATATGGATAACCTGTTTTGCCAACACCATTTGTTGAAGAGGCTATCTTTTTTCCAGTGTATGTTTTTGGCCCCTTTGTCAAAAATCAATTGGCTGTAAGTGTGTGGATTTGTTTCTGAGTCTTCTATTCTGCTCTATTGGTCTATGTGTCTGCTTTTGTGCCAATACCATGCTGTTTTTATTACTATGGCTTTGTAGTAAAGTTTGAAGTCAGGTATTGTGATGCCTCCTGCATGGTTCTTATTGCTGAGAACTATTTTGGCTATTCTGGTTTTTTTTATCCCCAATGAATTTAAGGACTGATTTTTCTGTATCTGTGAAGAATAACCTTGCTATTTTAATGAGTATTGCATTGAATCTGTAGATCACTTTTGGAAGAAAGGCCATTTTGATGATATTTATTCTGCCTATCCAAGAGCATGGGAGATCCTTCCACCTTCTAAGATATTCTTAAATTTCTTTTTCCAATGTTTTATAATTTTCCTTGTAGAGGTCTTTTACCTCCTTGGTTAGGTTTATTCCTAAGTATTTTATTGTTTGGGGAGTTACTTTGAGTGGAAATGTTTTCGGGATTTCTTTTTCAGTGGATTTATGGTTGGCATATAGAAAAGCTTCTGATTTTTTAAGATTGGTTTTGTATCCAGACACTTTACTGAATTTGTTGATCAGTTTTAAAAGTTTTTTGGGCTCTTTTTCGTGGCGCTGTGTAGGCGATCAGCTGCACCAAGATGAAGCTGAATATCTCCTTCCCAGCCACTGGCTGCCAGAAACTCACTGAAGTGGATGATGAACGTAAACTTTGTACTTTTTACGAGAAGCGTATGGCCACATATTAGGGAGAACATCTCACTTTTCACTCTTTGTGACTTTTCACTTTCACTCTTTGTGACTTTGTGAATTTGTTGATCAGTTCTATGAGCCTTTTAGTTGAGTTTGTTGGATCTTCTAAGTATAATATCATGTCATCTGCAAATAGAGATAGTTTCAGTTCCTCTTTTCCTACTTGTACTCCTTTTATTTCCTTCTCTTGCCTTATTGATCTGGCTAGAGTCTCAAATACTATATTGAAAAGGAGTGGTGACAGTGGACATCCTTTTCTTGTTCCTCGAACAAGACAAGGGGTACTCTGAAAGTTTTTCCCCATTCAATATGATGTTGGCTGTGGGCCTATTGTATATTGCCTTTATGATATTGAGCTATGATCCTTCTATTCAGATTCTCTGCAGAGTTCTTATCATGAATGGGTATTGGATTTTGTCAAATGCTTTTTCAGCATCTATTGAAATGATCATGTGATTTTTGTCTTCAGTTCTGTTTATGTGTGGATTACATGGATTGTTTTTTGTATGTTCAACCAGTCTTGCATCCTTGGGATGAACCCAACTTGGTCATGATGTATGATTTTCGTGATGTGCTTTTGAATGGGCGTTGCTAGCATTTGTTTTAGAAGTTTGGTGTCTAAGTTCATCAATGATATAGGTCTGTAGTTTTCTTTTCTTGAGCTGCCTTTATTTGGTTTTGGTATCAATGTGATGTTGGCTTCATAGAATGTATTTGGGAGAGTCCTGTTTCTTTCTATTTCGTGGAATAGATTGAAGAGTATTGGAATTAGTTCTTCTATAAAGGTTTTATAAAATTCACCTGGGAAACCATCTGGACCTGGGCTTTTCTTTGATGGTAGACTCCTTACTGCTGCTTCAATCTCTTTGATTGCTGGGTAGATAACTCTTGGCTGGAAGTTGTTTTCTTCCAGAGTGTGGATTATGTCGCTCCAGGCCCTCCTGGCTTTCATGACTTGGTTTGGAAGGTCAGGAGTGATTCTTTTTGGCTTGCCTCTGAATGATACTTGGTCTTTTACTCTCGATGCCTTTAGGATTCTCTCCTTGGCCTCTACATTAGTCAATTTGATTATTATGTGGCGTGGTGAACCTCTTTTATGATCTTGTCTATTAGGGATCCTATATGTTTCCTGTACCTGTGTGTCAACCTCTTTGTCTATGTTTGGAAAATTTTCTAATATTATTTCTCTGAATAGATTACTGATTCCTTTGGTTTCAGCTTCTCTTCTGTCTTCTATGCCTATTATTCTTAGGTTTGCTCTTTTAAGACTGGCTGAGATCTCTTCAATGTCCAATTCATGCTGTCAAATTGTTTTTTCTAATTTACATACTATGTGTTCATTTTTGGAGAGGTCGTCTTCTAAGAATGAGATTCTGTTTTCTATGTGGTCTAGTCTATTGTTGATGGTCTGTATTGATGCCTTCATTTCAATTATTGCATCCTTCACTTCCTTCAGAGCTTCTTTTTGATTCCTGTTCAGGGTGTCAGATTCTTTGTTTATTTGATCCTTCGTTCTTTTCAGGCTCTCTCTGAATGCTTTTTGGAAATCCTGTATCATTTCTACTATTAAAGTACTGAATTGTCCTTCTGGCAATCTTTGTACTTTTGTGTTGGCGGGTTCTGTTTTGTGGGGTTGTGGGAGCTCACTGTTTCTTTGCTATTCTTCCTTTTCATGATTTCAGGTTTTTTATGTTTACACCTTTGTTGCTTTTGCTAGCTCTCTCTCTCATTCTGTAGGTTTCCTATGTCTAATCCCTCTCCCTTTATAGTTTCTTATCCTGGAAGTAGATAGTTGCTAGTAGGGGAGCCGTAAAGGTTAATGGCCTTGCCGGGCATGGTGGTGCATGCTTGTAATCCCAGTACTTTGGGAGGCGGAGACCGGAGGATCCG
>PVJS01062978.1:0-10598 GCA_004027185.1 Glis glis | reverse complement strand
CGCAAAAAAAAAAAAAAAAAAAAATAAAGGGCTGGGGGTGTGCTTGGAGGTAGAATTGCCTCTAGGTTCAATTCCCCACCCCCGCCCCCCCACAGTCCATCAAGATGGGCGTGATGGCACACACCTGTAATCTCAGTTCTTAGGAGGCTGAGACAGGAGGATCACAGGTTTGAGGCCAGCCTCAGCAACTTAGTGAGACCCTCACCAACTTAGGGAGACCCTATTTCACAATAAAAAATAAAAAGGGCTGGGGGTGTAGCTCAGTAGTAAAGCACCTGTGGGTTTAATCTCAAGTACCAAAAAAGAAAACAAAATAAAGTCCATCAATCAGGGACAGGCAAAATAAATTATGAGATAATAAAATATGGTACAGATACTTAAAAAAGGAATAAGGAAGCGCTTATATATTCATTTGGAACACTCAAGATATACTTTCTTTTCTTTTCTCTCTTTTTTGTGTGGTACTGGGGATTGAACCCAGGATATTCTACCTCTGAGCTACACCCCCAGGCGCCCCCTTTTTTTGAAATAAGGTCTCACGAGGTTGATGAGAGTCTCACTACTTGCTGAGACTGTCCTCAAACCTGCAATCCTCTTGTCTCAGCCTCCCAAGTACTAGGATTACAGGGGTGTGCCACCATGCCCAGCTTTCAAGATATATTTTCAAGTAAAATAAACAAGGCACAAAACAATATATATAGTATTTATATCAAAAATTGGAAGAAGAAATTTATATTGACCATATGTACACACACACAGACACACACACCAAACAAAACCAAATAGAATACCTGGAACAACTGTTTATCTCCAGGATAAAGCCAGAATTTTATTAAAAATGTTTATTTTTTGTTAAAAAATGAAAAATTATTAAGATTATTTAAAAATCCAGGTTTTATTCTGGAAATAAATAGTTGTTCAAGGTTTATTACTGGACTTCCACTTGTCTGGCAGGAGACCTCTACAGGAAGGCAGGGGCTCGCAGACATGACCTAACGACAGTGGTTGCTGCCAAGGGAATGTGGGATCTGAGACGTGGTACGCAGGTGGGAGACCTCTGTCTGTATACCTGGTTTTACATATTTTTAAGTTTTTGAATCCTGTAAACCTATTATTTTTTAAAATAGTTAGAAAATAAAAAAGAAAGAAATGAATTTGGATAGTGGAGGCAGGGAGGTACAGGGGTTTGTTGGTAAACAGAGCAAAAGAAACTCAAAAGGAAGGTAGTTTGAAATACAAGTTTTCAGGGACATTCATGCATGCTTACACGTCCAAAGAGGGGAGTATGGCACAATGAAAGCCCAGAGAAGCTGCAAGAGATGATATGTAGGGATCATATTGAGGTAAAGTGAGAAGAGACATCAGGGAAAGGTATACAGATAATGCTTGGAACTCTCTTCCTGAAGTTGGCCTCTGTAAGGGAGCAATGCCGAATAGCACAGAGTTCTTGACCAGCTGGGATGCCTCTGCAGAGAGGGACGTGGCCATATTTGAAAAATAAATCTCAATATGTTTACGATATAGACTCTTAAAGGCAAAGAAGACCACATGCTGGTTTTTCTCTCACCTGGACTAGGGCCTTCTAAAATCTCTTTTATCACCATCCATGGCTCTTCCAGTATGGGAATCACTGTTGGTCTGTACACGGTCAGTCCTGTTCAGGAGGAATATAATGAATTTTATCCTGAGGATAAATAGCTGTTTTATTACCTGATTGTTACTTAGACCGCTATAGAAAAACAATAGTTCATGGACATGATCTAGTATTAAAATTAGAAGAAAAATTCCAGAGCTAGAATAAACATTTCCTGGTATCCAAGAGAATTTGTCTGGAGATCCTGGAGGAAGAATTCTTCCCATAGAACAGCAGAGAACGGGCAAGGCAATGTGGGGTAGCAGAAGGTGGCAGCTCTGTGAAGCTCTGCATGGAGACTTTCAATCATCTTTCACTTAGAAATCTTTCATTTGGGAAAAGGGAGTAGTGCCCCAGTGAGATGAGAACGCTCACCACTAGATCCTATTTTTAGCCCAGTACTTCGGAGCCTAACCAATTCTTAACAACGAGGGGCAGAAAGATACCCTGGTGGGCATGCTGGGAGGAGAGGTGTAGCCAGTCCTTACCTAGAGAGACCATATTCCAATAGTTTTGTAATGTCACAGTCTTGTACAACTCCTTCTGCACTGGACGCATTAGCTCCCAGTCCTCTTGGGTGATGTCCACTGCCACATCTGTGAATGTCATTGATTCCTAAAATATCAAATATAATTTAACTTGGTTCAAGAATAAATAGGAAGGGGGACATGATAACACTGGGTATGTATGTGGTGGTGGTGGTGTCACAGAATTTTTTTTGTGTGTGTATGGTACTGGGGATCAAACCCAGGGGTGTTCTACCTCTGAGCTACATCCCAGCCCTTTCTAAAATTTTTATTTTGAAACAGGGTCTCGCTAGGTTGATGAGAGTCTCACTACTTGCTAAAGCTGTCCTCAAACCTGTGATCCTACTGTCTTAGCCTCCCAGGTACTGGGATTATAAGCGTGTGTCACCACACCCAGCTAAAGGGTCACAGAATCTTAAGCCTTTGGACCCTGAAAGTTGTCTAGTCAAAACCCTCACCCAATGCATGGACGACTCCGCAGAATCCCTTGATGACCCTACAGGTAAGTTTGAAAGTAAAAGAGAACTTATTGTTTTCATTTGGTACTAGACCATGCATTGGTAGCTCTGTCTTAAATAAGAAAGGGTGGGCTGGGGTGTAGCTCAGTGGTAAAGTGCTTGCCTAGTATGCTCCGGGTCCTGGGGTTTGATACCCTAATTAAAAAAAAATTATGCTGGGCGTGGTGGCGCACGCTTGTAATCCTAGTTCTTGGGAGGCTGAGACAGGAGGATCCGGGTTCGTGGCCTGTCTCAGCTACTTAGTGTGAGACCCTGTTTCAAATTAAAGAATAAAAATAGGGCTGGGGGTGTAGCTTGGAGGTAGAATGGCCCTGGGTTCCATCCCCAGTACCGCAAAAAAAAAAAATTACACGCTATAACAAAGTGCAGTGTGTGTGTGTGTGTGTGTGTGTGTGTGTGTGTGTGTATGTGTGTGTGTGTGTGTTGTTACTGGGATTGAACTCAGGGGTATTCTACCTCCAAGCCACACCCCCAGCCCTATTTTTTTATTTTGAAACAGCATCTCACTAAGTTGCTGAGGCCAGTCTCAAAAACCGCAAGTCTGCAATTCTCCTGTCTCAGCTTCCCAAGAACTGGGCTCAGAGTCTTTCTTTCTTTTATTCTTTTTTTTTTTTTTAGTACTGGGGATTGAACCCTGGGGCATTGTACCTCCGAGCTACACCCCCAGCCCTATTTTTTATTCTTTATTTTTTAATTTATTTTATTTTATTTTTTTGCTGTACTAGGGATTGAACTCAGGGGCGTTCTACCTCTGAGCTATACCCCCGGCCCTATTTTTTATTCTTTATTTTGAAACTAGGTCTCATGAAGTTGCAAGGGCCTCACTAAGTAGCTGAGGCTGGCCGTGAACCTGTGATTCTCCTGTCAGCCTCCCAAGTACTGGGATTACAAGCATGCACCCCACACCTAGCTCTGTTTATTCTTTTTATAAATAAAACTGAAACCAACAACCACATGGTTGGACTGTTGCACTTTTAGATGCATTTTGCAATCTGGTAAGGTTAGTGTTCTTTGTTAGAAGAAATATTCTTGATTATTCTTACATGTTCATTTTCTCATATAATTGTAAATTTTTTTGTGGTACTGGGGATTGAAATCAGGGGCATTCTACCACTGGGTTATACCTCCATCCCATTTTAAAATTTTTATTTTGAAACAGGGTCTCACTAACTTACCACACATTGGCCTTGAACCTGCAATCCTCCAGTCTTAGCCTCCCAAGTACTGGAATTACAGGTGTGAGCCACTGCACCCAGCTTAATTGTCAGTATTTTTAAAGAATCATTTTGGGATAGTAAAATCACATTAAATTTATAATTAGGGAGAAGTGACAGGTTTACAATATTCAAGTTTCCTTTTGTGCTTTATAACACAGGACATTAAAGTCCTACAAAATTTATACTATGCACGATTCTAGATATTTTAAGTTTTTTTTTGGGTGGGGGTGATACTGTACATAGAATCTTTTACTTCTTTTTTGTTGGTACTGGGGATTGAACTCAGTGGCATTCTACCTCCAAGTTACAACCCCAGCCCTTTTATTTTTTTTATCTTGAAACCAGGTCTTGCTAAGTTGCTGAGTCTCGCTAAGTTGCTGAGGCTGACTGCGAACCTGCGACCCTCCTGTCTCATCCTCCCAAGTACTGGGATTACAGGCATGTGGCACCATACCTGGCCTTTTATTTCATTTTATCATCTGCCTGATTTTTACATGTATGTAAAAAAGGGATAATTTTTTGCACGTCATTTTATGCAGCATTAATTTTACCCATATTTTCTATTATTATTTCTAATAGTTTTTCTCTTGATTTTCCTAGAGTCTCCATGTAAATGTTCACATCATCTATAAATAATCATTTTCACTTGGTTACCAAAGGCTTTCCAATATCAGGCCATGTATATTTTTTCTAGTAAATCTTTCTCTTAAGGTGGCTTTGGTTGCTATTCCTTAAAATAACACAGATGCATGATCAAACAGTAATGCTACAGAATGCATGACCTTTCATTGTTAATGAGGAAAAAAGTTAGCAACTATTATTTATTGATCACCTACAGTAATCCAGGCTAACCTCAAGTCTCATAATATTTAATCCTCACAATCTAAGAGGTAAGTTGTAGAATAACTCAGGCTAAGAGTGGGTAAGTATCTTGTCCCAAATCACACATTCAGTGGCATAGTTAGGAACCAAAACCTAGATCCCATTCAGTGGTGGAGGCTAATCTCTTCACCTCTGTGCAGCACTGCTAACTAAGTCAAGGAATAAAGAAGGCATGTAAAGAGAAGGCAACAGGAGCACATTTCTTTAATAGGGCAAGGTAACTGCAGAGAGGAAGCGGAGGCTTTTGAAGGCCCAAGTATTTACTGAATAAGGACCAGAACAGAAAACGTCCTCACACACTAAGAAGGCGCTTTAAAATCACAAAAGAAACTCGAACTCACTTTGGCCACCAAGTCATTGAACCACCCTGCCTGGAAAGCATGCTTTCCTTTGGGGTCTTCCTCTGCAGTCTCTTGGGAAAGAGCAGGGTTGTGAGGAGCTATGGAAGAGAAAGAGACCACGATGGAGATTAGTCCTGTTTGTATAGCCCAGAAAACCCTCGCCAAATAGATGTCTACACTTTTTTTTTTTTGGCGGTACTTGAGATTGAATACAGGGCCTCACATGCATGACAGGCAAGTGCTCTACCACTGCGCTGTGTCCCATCCTTTTAAAAATTTATTTTGAAGCTGGGAGTGGTGGCGCACACTTGTAATCCCAGTACTTGGGAGGCTGAGACAGGAGGATCTGGGTTCACGGCCAGCCTCAGCTACTTAGTGAGGCCCTCTGCAACTTAGTGAGACCCTGTTTCAAAATAAAAAATAAAAAATAGGGCTGGGGGTGGAGCTCGGAGGCAGAAGAAAACTGAAAACAGTGCATGTACTTCAAAGAGCCAGAGGGAAGGGCCAATGAACTTATCCTAAGACATCAATGCAGACTTCAAAAACAAGTCTGTGCTGGGACCTTAAGTATGTGTAGAAAATTCAGAATTTTCTACTAAATCCTTATTTCATGTAAATTTTGTGAGTTGTCTCTTTTTTCCCCCCTGGTATTAGAGATTGAACCCAGAGGTGTTCTACCTCTGAGCTACACCTCCAGTTCCTTTTACTTTTTATTTTGAAACAGGGTCTCAATAAGTTGGTGAGGCTTTTGCTAAGCTGCTGAGGCTGGCCTCGAACCTGCGATCCTGTCTTAGCCTCCCAAGTACTGAGATTACAGGTGTGCACCACCATCCCGGTGAGTTGTCTCTTTTCTTTTCTCTCTCTCTTTTATTGTGGTACTGAGGATTGAACCTCTGGGGATTCTACCTCTGAGCTATATTCCCAGTCCTATTTTATTTTGAAACAGGGTCTAAGTTGCAGAGGGTCTCACTATAAGTTGCTGAGGCTGACAGCAAACCTGTGATCCTCCTGTCTCAGTCTCCCAAGTACTGGGATTATAGGTGTGCGCCACCACACCCGACTTTCTTTTTCCTTCCTCCTTCCCTTTCCCACCTCTTCCTTCCCTTCCCCCTCCCCCATCTATCCACCCACTCCTTCCTTCCTTCCTTCCTTCCTTCCTTCCTTCCTTCCTTCCTTCCTTCCGTGGTACTGGGGATTGAACCCAGAGGACCTCTGAGCTACACCCCAGCCCTTTATATTATTTGTTTTGAAACAGGTCTCTCTAGGTTGCTGAGAGTCTCACTAAGTTGCTGAGGCTGTCCTCAAATTTGTGATCCTCCTATCTCAGCCTCCCAAGTACTGGGATTACAGGCATGCACTATCACACCCAGCTGTCTCTTTTTTCTCTTTGGATACTTTCTAACTTTTTGGAAGTATGCTGCTCTAAAATCCAATTCACAAAGCAAGCGATTTGTTAGTAGAATGGTGTCATCCTCTGTGAGTTAACTGAGGGTTCACAAAGGGTTTAATTTGGTTGTGTCTAGCCATCTTTTCATGTCATTACTTCTCTGGATTTAGATAATGTGTGTTTGGTCCCAAGCAACCTGGAAGGGAAACACCAGGTGGGATGGAGCTCATGTCAAAGCCTTGTTCTCACTCTCTCTCACCTTTGTTCTCCTCAATTTCTTTCTTCCTTCCTCTCTCTCTCCCTGCCCCCTCGGTACTGGGGATTAAACCCAGGGGCATTCTACCTCAGAGTTACACCCCCAGCCCTTTTTATTTTTATTTTTTTTTATTTTGAAACAGGGTCTCACTAAGTTGCTGAGGGCCCTGCTAAGTTGCTGAAGCTGGCCTTGAACCTGTGATCCTCCTGTCTCCGCTTCTCAAGTACTGGGATTACAGGCATGCGCCACCACACCAAGCTCTAGTTGTCTTCTTTAACCACCCAGGGATTCCTCCCCTCTGCTCTATGACGCTCACCTTCCTCCTCTAGAATCTGAGTCAAATCCTCCACCAGAGTCACCACTTCCTCGCTGCTCTCTGGATACTGGGACTTTACCCAGGTCCTAACCTCCCCAGGCAGGATGGTCAGGAATTGCTCCAGCACCAGCAGGTCCAAGATTTGTTCCTTTGAGTGAATCTCGGGTCTTAGCCACTTCAGGCAGAGCTCTCGGAGTTGACTCAATGCTTTCCGAGGACCAGCCACGTCTGGGTACAGAAAATTCCTAAAATTCTGTCGACAGGTCTCAGTGTCCCGCAAGAGTCTTGAAGTAAGGGTCTGCTTCTCAATGAGGTGGGGCCCACTTTGTGCCTTGTCTGGCTTCCACATTAGAAGGATTTGGGAGCGTGAAGAACTGGTCATCCTCTTTCTTGAGGCTAACATTGCTGCGGACAGGAGAGTCAATCTGGCAATATCCTTTATTTCTTCAGGAATGAGCCAACTGCTTGAAGTCTTGTACCAAAGTCACAAAGACCTTATATCAAGGGCTGCTGCAGCTGGGGGCAGAACAGAATCAAGGTAGAGAGTTAGCAGCCTTGGTTATGAATTCTGAGCCCAGAATTTATAGGGATGAATAAGAGACCCTGAAACACAAGAATGGACCATTCTGCTATGCACACACACACACACACACACACACAGACTCCGCAGTGTGTACAGATAAACACACAGAGGCTCTACCATGGTATTCCTCACCTATATTCCCAGACTTGTAAGAGAACTACAATCTGTCTAGGGCACACTGGGAGGGGTGACACTACCATAAAAAGGTGGCAATAGAAGCAACCGTTTAAAGACTCATGAGCAAAAAGATGAATTCTTAATTTGTTGAAACAAACATTGAACATTTCTACCGAAAAAAATGTTCCAGTATTTTTTAGTCACGGATGTTACAGAAGCTACAACAACAGAACTGGTTCTCAACGACGGAGAACTGTCACAGCCGACCAATTGGGAGGAGAATTTCTTCTTAATAAAGTGCTCAAGGTTCCCAAGGGAACTGTCTGAGAAAAGGGGCAAGCCATTTATCTGCTTTGCATGTTCGAGCCAGACTATTTCTGTTTTTCACTACCAGAAGGCTGGGAGGCAAGCCGGCTGGACTGGAAGGCGGTGGAAAAGGCTGCTGGCACTGGAAGCCCTTTCAGGGTGCCCTAACAGGAGACAGCTCCTTAAGGATACACTCGAACCCCGGATTCCCGAAGAAACCCTCAGCGGGGGCCTGACCTGGAGGAGAACCCACACCCACCTGTCCCCGCGCTCCCGCTCTGAGCGTTGCTCGACCCCAGCCGCGCCACCAGAGACAGCTATTTGCGAGGCCCTGCGGAGAAGATGCGCGGGTCTGGCCGCTCCTCCGCTCCCTGGCGGGTCCTTCTGACTCTTCAGCCCCGCGGACGCGGGCAGCTGGGGAGTCAGGGACCCCGCGACGCAACGCCGGGCCTGGGTCCCCCCACGGCCTCCACCCCTCCAGTGCCCTCCGTGCAGGCCGCGAGCACGGGGCGCCGCGAGTGCACGGGCTCGGGCTCCGGCCTCGATGGCGCGGGCATCATTACCTGTCGCAGGGACCGGCCGCCGCGGCCCGAGAGGCCACGGGCAACAATGGCGGCGGCGTCTCGGGCGCCTGCGTGGCGGGCTCAGTCCCGCGCTGCAGAGGGGCCTCTGGCTCCGCCACTGCCCTTCTCCGGAGAGCACGACGCGACCCGGCCAGGAACCGGACGTCCCAACCCGCCCCCGAGCAGCCGGGCCGCGACACCCTCGCCCGGGCTCCCCGCGACCTCGCCTCGGCGCCACTGCGCATGTGCGCCGGGAGAACGCTGCGCGCTCGCGGAGCCAATGGGAGCGCGAGCTCCGGCCTGCTCGCCCGAGGGCCCTGGACCGGTCTCCATGGCAACCTCCTCCGCCCATCCCGAGGACTTGCTGGTGAGCCCGTGAGGTTTTGAAGGGAACTGTAAAGTTTCCCTAGGCAGTCACAGGTCTGGTAGGGAACTTGGAAGCCAAGGAATTACCAGCGGCTGGCGGAGCACTTGGAGGCTGAAACCCTGCGCCAATTACCCAGAGAAAACCGCATGTCAGAGTTCCCAGGGAAGATGTGGATGTAAAGGGAAAAAAAACTGAAGTGTTTCAGGATTTGCTGTGCATAAACACTTACAGGTTCTGGGTCTCTATTCAGGAATCTGACTCTGAGATTCTCAGATTGTTTATAGCTACACAATTGCCAAACTATGCAACCAGTCAAGATGTCCATCAACAGATGAATGGAGCCGGGCGTGGTGGCGCACGCTTGTAATCCCAGTACTTTGGGAGGCGGAGACCGGAGGATCCGGGTTCGCAGCCAGCCTCAGGTCTCTCTCTCTCTCTCCCTGTCTCTCTCTCTCTCCTTAGTGAGGCCCTCTGCAACTTCGTGAGACCCGGTTTCAAAATAAAGTATAAAAAATAGGGCCGGGGGCGTGGCGCGGAGGTAGAACGCCCCTGCGTTCAGTCCCCTGTACCGCAAAAAACAAACAAACAAAACAAACAAACAAACAAACAAAAAAAAACAGATGAATGGATTACAAAACTATGGGATGTGTACACAATAGAATCTTACGCAGCCATCAAGAAGAACAAAATTATGACATTTGCAGGGAAAGGGATGGAATTAGAGAACATTATGCTTAGTGATATTAGTCAGTCACAAAAAGTGAAAAGTTGGATGCTCTCCCTAAGATGCGGAAGCTAGGGAAAATAGGGTGTAGGAGGGACTCCAGACAAAGACGGAGAAAACCTTAGATGAGTAAAGAAGGCGACCTAACTGAGGGAGATGGGAAGGGGGAAGAGGGAAACGCCCTAATGCAGAGATGTACATACATAAATTTATCAAAGTCAACTACTATGCTGAGCATGAGAAAGAGGGAAGGGGGAGGGAATGCGGGTGGGAATTGGGGGAGGGCTAATTGACCAATGTGTGCATGTATACTTCTACCACCCGAAACCCATCAAGATATCATTACAATGCACCAATAAAAAATTAATTAAATACCCGGCTGTGGTGGCACATGCTTGTAATCCCAGTACTTGGAAGGCTGAGACAGGAGGATCACAGGTTTGCAGCCAGCCTCAGCTACTAAGTGAGGCCCTTCACAACTTAATGAGACCCTGTTTCAAAATGAAGAATAAAAAATAGGGCTGGGGGGTGTAGCTCGGAGGTAGAATGCCCCTGGGTTAAATCCCCAGTACCGCAAAAAAAAAAATTAATTACATAAAAAAGAAAATGCTCAAGGTATATTAAGAAGATAAAAACCGCCCTGTGAGTCAAAGCCTGCAGGGCTGACAGCAGAGGGAACAGACCAACGAGGGTCTTTCAGGAGAATCTATGGTGCCGGAGTTTGGGAACCTCCACTGAGGACAGAGGAGGAGGCAGACCTGAAGGGGACATCTGGGCGGACGTGACAGTCTAGTGGCCAGGCGCTCTGAGGCTCGAGGGTCCTCCCCAGCCCTCCTCCCTCTGGCTCACGGGCTCCAGCGC
>PVJS01062977.1:0-10598 GCA_004027185.1 Glis glis | reverse complement strand
GTTTCAAAATAAAGTATAAAAAATAGGGCCGGGGCATAGCGCAGAGGTAGAACACCCCTGCGTTCAATGCCCGGTACTGCAAAAAAAAAAAGGGGGGTGCGTAATAGCTGGGCGTGGTGGTGCACTCTTGTAATCCCAGTACTTGGGAGGCTGACACAGGAGGATCCAGGTTTGCCGCCAGCCTCAGCTACTTAGTGAGGTCCTCCGCAACTTAGTGAGACCCTGTTTCAAAATAAAGAATAAAAAATAGGGCTGGGATGTAACTCGGAGGTAGAATGCCCCTGGGTTCAATCCCCAGTACCACACACACAAAAAAATGAGAAGTAATAAGGATTTTTACCGTATAGTACTGTTATGAAGATTCAAAGATCTAATACTTCAAAATTATTACAAAAGTGTCTTGCATATAATAAGCAATCAATAAATGTTATCAATTACTATCATTCTATTACAATTGTACACATCATCCCAATCATGCTGAAGTTCTGAATATCCATAAGGAAAATTCAACATTATTTGTATTTTCAAATTTTTTATAGAACCAGTGATACAATAATATTTCTAAAATTCTTGACTTAAGTTGAATACAGGAAACTTAGTTACCTACAAAATCAATTAATAATTTGATTATTCATTTCAATGTACTTTTTATACAAATACCATGATATCACAGGGATAGAGTGACTTTCAAACATTATTCTTGTTCATGGGGAGTTGATATCTTGGTTTGCCTGCCACTATGCCTGGCATTAATGAATATTTAATACATAGTACTTTTTACTATTTTTATTACTCCCCTACTTAAATAGATATCATCAACTGTCTTGTATCATTATCTGAGTCCTAAATACATATTACAGATAAGTGGGAGAGATGACTTTTACATAGTTACTCAAGGAAAATTTTGTGGCAGAATTAAATTTGAGCTCTACCTGAATTAATAAGTATAATTGAATGTATGCATTGCATACAATATGCTATATACCTTGTTACAAAACATTGTGTGTATGTGTGTGTAGATAGTAGGGAGATGATAGATAGATAGATAGCTATAGATAGATAGATGAATGATAAATAGATGATAGATATGCATACCATGGTAAAGTAATCTATACAATAATTACCTCAAGATCTGCCTCCCACACTTACCACTATCTTTAATATAAAAAAAATTTAAAAATTAGAATATAAGTACTCACCCAACTTTTTATCCATGAGAAAAAGTTCAAAAACAATATTATAATAAATAAGTCTTCTCTGAGTCTCACTGTAAAAGAAAGTCAAAAATATAGCAAAAATGCCAAGAAAGAAAGGACAAGGAAGCTGGCTACAGAACCTAGGTGCTTTCTGTCACACTCTGTGTTTCCTTATCTTGGTCTTCTGTGCTTGACTCATGAAAATGAAAGAAGCTACTCAAAAATACTGAAAGATCACGCTCAAAAGCAGACCTTTCTTTCTGCCATGCCTCGATACCATTTCCTTAAACCCTGAGCCTGCTGTGTCCCACCTTAACCCTGACCAAGTGAAAACAAAGTGTAGACTGTTCCAGACCATATCCTAATACAACTTGCACCATCCCTATTGTTTCAGAATTGTTTAAACATTTAGTGTTTAAGAAATGTTGAAGAGCCTGGTGTGGTGGAACACACCTGTAATCTCAGTACTTGGGAGGCTGAGACAGGAGGATCACAGGTTCAAGTCCAATCCTAGCAATGTAGCGAAACCCTGTTTCAGAATAAAAAATAAAATCTGGCTGGTGGTGTAGCTCAGGGGTAAATGCCCCTGGGTTCAATCCCCAGTATCAAAAAAAGAAAACAAAAGTGTTGAAGAAGCATATACATGAGTGAGCCACAAACAGGGTTTTAAGAAGGAACTATGGAAAGAACATGCCCTTTCAGAGTAAGCATCTTAAATCAGCATCTTAAATCAACAATGGTGGAAGAGTAAGAATGAAGAAGGTCCCATGGACCTATAATTCAGTCCCAATGGAAAGTGAGTGAGTTCCAAAGAAATACGTGAAATAACTTTCATCCTCAACCACCTTTCTACTGTGGAGAAATGATTTTCACAATTATAACATTGGTCAAAATAATAGATAAAGGACACTACATCTCTGAATTTCTGGAAGGCATGGCAGCCTCTTTCAGCTACGGATACCCAATGGATAGCAGTGCTTACGAGTTTGGAACACGGTGGTTATTCAATAAATGTCTGATGGATGAATGAGCTAACAAGCACAGTTAAAAATGAGAGAGAAATGTTCCCTTTCAGCTGTTCATTTCATCAAGCCTTTTTTGAATCCCTGTGCTTACAGCTGGAGGAATGGACAGATCCTTTGGGGATGCAGAGGTTTTAAAATAAAAATGAACACTACCTTCAAAACTTCATGTTTGATGGTCATAATCTCTAAATGAAGAACAGATATAGAAAACCAAACAATATTTGTTTTACAAAGAAATGGGGAACAAAAAATAAGTAAGATGAACATGTCTCTAGTAAGGTGAGTCTAACAGAATATGAAGCATCTTACATAGAAGTTCCATAAAGAGCTGTCCCATTAAATGCCAATACACTTAAATGAAATGGTATGGAAATTATGTAATAATACAAAAGAAAAAGATAAAAATAATGTGTAAAAGAAAAATGAAGAATCAACTCTGTAAAGGACAAACATTTGTGTCTACATAAAAATTAAATAGTCCATTTCAAGATGGCAGACTACATACCTACATTTCTCTCTCTTCCTTTTGAGATCTTGTTAAAATAACAATAAGAATAAAACAAAGCTATAATCCAACAACAACAATGAGAAAAGGTGGGCTAGCAGTTGAATGGCATATTTCAACAAGTTATAGAACAACGAAGGCATACAGTGTGAGAAATAAAAGGAAGCAATGCTCTGTCACCATGGAGAGCACCAACCTGCTCATCAGAAATCTCAGAAAGAAAGCCAGGCATGATGGCATATGCCTATAATCCCAGTACTTGGGAGGCTGAGACAGGAAGATCTCAGGTTCAAGGCCAGCCTCAGTAACTTAGTGAGACTGTGTAAAAAGTAAAAAGGGCTGGGGGTATAGCTCGAAGGTAGAATGCCCCTGGGTTAAATCCCCAGTACAAAAAAAAAAAAAGAAAAAGAAAAGAAATCTCAGAAAGGTCTGTATAACTATATGGTCTGACAGAGCATGACAGTAAGAAACTGAAGATAGAGGATGGGGTTAAAGGTCCCTATGTGGGTTTCCTAACCCACACCCAATTAAATCTACTGCAGAGTTCCAGAAGCCAAACCTTTATGCTTCAGGAAAGAAATAGAGTTTTCTAATAATAATGTTATAATAGAATGAATTATCTGCAAAGAACTGAAGCAGAATAAGATCCTCTGAATTTGGGCATTTGTGCTCCAGAATGAAGACCAGTTCCCAGCCTGCTCACTATAGAACAAACCCTGACAGCCCACTGGCCATCCAATGTGCCCAGACTCTTTCTGGTTATATATTGGGTCATCCTTTGATCTGGACCAAAATAAATCCCACAGTTATGGTGGTACCACCAAAACCTATATTACAATGTCTGTTTATATGCTTTCAATTTTTCAAAAAATAACTCCTAATCCACCACTCCTCAAACCTGTTCCCAGCTCTATTCTATTTTAGTAGATGGCAAAACTCTGTTGCTCAAGTCAAAACCCAAGAGAGTCTTTGCTGATGCTTGTTTTCCTCAAACCATAAGCAAGTCCTGTCAAGTTTAAGTCCAAAGCCTCTCCCAAGCCAATCCACCTATCTTCACTCCGCTGAAACCACCCAAGTTCACACCAATGTAATCTTTCACCTGCACTCCCACAATAACCTTGTAACCACCTACCTCCACTCCCAGCTTTTATTCTATTTTTCTGCGATGTATTTTCTATGACGAAGCTGGAGCGAACTTTTTTTGAACTACATTTATGATGTGAAACTATAATGCACCAATAAAAGTATAAAAATTGAAAAATAAAATATACATCAAAACTTGTTATGTTCATGCTACAATCCATTCAAAAGACTTCATTCTCACTCAGAATGAAGTGCAAATTCCTTACTGAGGCTGGAGGGCCCCCAGTGGTGGCAGTATTCTCTCTTTCCCACTTTGTTATGAGCACATTGATCTTGATTCACTTGAGATTTCCAATGATACTCCAACCTTGGGATATTTGTAACTGATGTTCTCTCTTTCAGATCTCAGTTTCCTTAGGTCTTCCATGACCACCTAGTCACTATCACATGGAAAACTTCCCATAGTGGGACTTTCTTCATGCTACAGCTGGATACATTTAGTATCTTTGCTTGTGGTTTACTCATCTATTATTTTTTCCCATTATAAGATGAAAGCTGTATGGAGCACGGTTGTCTGTATTGTTTATCACAGTATTTGTAATGCCTAGAATGTTCATTTGAGCACAATAAGTAATCAAAGTGTTTGGCTGAATAATTGTTAGAAAGTGTTTTAAAATGAAGGAAAAAGCCCAAGATAACCCAAAATAAAACCAAGTATAGGGGGAAAAAACTGTAGAACTTTTTTGGTAGCAAAATACTGTCTTTTAAAGTAATTGTAATTATTAACCCTGGCAATTTGACAATAAAATGGAACCATCAAAAACAAAACTTCATAGAAATGAGAAATATAATTTCTAAAATAGTAATTTAGTAGGGATGGAAGATAAAATTAAGGAATCACCTAAGTGTAGTATTAAAAAATAAAAGAATAAAGGACACAGATGATTTCTCCAGGAGGTACATCTTCCAACTAATGGAATTTCAAAAATAGAAGTAGAGAAAATGGTGAGGGAAGCATATTCATCAAGTAAGGCTGCCATAAAAGAATACCACATACTGGGGTGGCTTAAACAACAGAAATATATTTTTCAAGAGGCTTGAAATCCAAAAATCTAGATGCTAGCAGAGTTGGTTTCCGATAAGACCTTTCATCGTGGCTTGTAGATGACCACCTTCATGCTCTGTCCTTCCATCAGCTTTCTTTCATGTGTGCATGGAGAGAAAAAGAGAGCCATGGTGTCTCTCCACTTTTTATAAGGACACTAGTCCTATCAGATTAGTGCCCCAACCTATGACCTCATTTAATTTTAACTACTTCTTTAAAGTTCCTGTCTCTATATACAGTCACATTGGGGCAGAGCATACAGCTTCAACCTATGTATTTGAGGGTAAATACAATTCAGTCCATAAGAGGAATAATTCTGCAGTGTATGTAAGAAATTTTGCAAAAGCTAAAAAGAGATGTAAGCCTTAAAATTGAAAGAGTTTAGTGAATTCCAGGTAGATTTTTAAGTCTATGCCTTATAGTGAAATTTTAAAATAGGATAAAGAAAATATGCACTAATCATCCATAAGACATCAAGTATAATGAAAAAACAAGTCATGTGCAAAGGAATTATATTTGTGTTCAACTTTTAAGGAGCATCACTGAGTGTCATGAGACAATGAAGAAAATTATTTTCAACCCAAAAGTTTCTAGCTTGCTTCACTTATTTATTAAATATGTAAGCAAAATAAAGTTTCATTTTTAAGTACACAAGGGCACCTAAATTATACATTCCACACCCCTTTCTTAGGAAGTTGGTTGAGAATACCATCAAGCAAGATGAAGAGTGAATCAACCAGCATCAGGAACAGTAGTATCGAAAACAGTGAAGTCAAAGCAAAAGACAATAAAGTGAAGAACATTGATGGTGGTGCAGCAGGTGGATGGAAATTGATCCACAGAAGACAACAGAGGACTCAGAAGGGAGGTCACAGGCCTAATGGGGAGTACCACAGATAATATGGATTGTAAGAAGTTAAAGACTAGAAAAGAGACAGAACACAATTTTAAAAACATGATATTTAGAAACTCCAGAGGGAAATTAACAAAATTAAATATATATATACTAGATAACATTTGACTAATGCATTGTATTTGATTCTGCATAGAACAATATTTGTGAGGTCATAATATTGCAAACAAAAATAAAATTATTATAAATTATTTGATTAAATCCAAAGGCACAGAGGGACTGGGAGAAAATATGTGCAATACATTGAACAAAGAATTTATACACAAGGAATAAATAAAAATTGCTGTGTAAATGACAAGCAACACAATGAAAATGGGCAAAGGCAATAATAAGTCCATTTATGGAAGAAGAAATACAAATAAATATTTGAATTGTTGCTCATTCTCACATAAAGGTCAAGAAATGCAAATCAAACTAGCCATGAGATGTCATTTTTTAATCCATAATATTGACAAAAACAAAATTTTGGTAACATCTAGAAGTAGCCACCCACATGTAATTTTAATGCAAGTATGAACTGTTATGAAATCTAACAATATCTATCAGTAACTAAATGTGCATACCTTCTGCCCCAATAATTGTCCCATTGGAACCAAGTCAACTGATATAAAAGCATTAGTATATAAGTATCTATGCACATTGGTATGCAATTAAGCATTGTTCACAGTAGGAAAAAAATGATCATTTCCCAAATGTCCTTAGTAATGATATAATTAAATATATTATAGCATATCCATAAATTATTAAGCAAGGTTTTTTTGTGTGTTTATTTGTTTGTTTGTTTGTTTGTTTGTTGTGATACTGGGGATTGAATCCGGGGCATACTACCTCTGAGTATGCTACACCCCCAGCCTGATTTAAAAAAAAAAACAGGGTATCACTAAGTTGTGAAGGGCCTTACTGAGGCTGCTGCGAACCTGTAATCCTTCTATTTCAGCCTCCCAAGTACTGGGATTATGAGCATGCACCACCATGCCTGGTTTTAAGCAGTTATTTTTAAAAAAATAAATCTGCTGTTTGGAAGGGGGTTTATTGTAGATTACCAAGTTTATAAAAACAATTTTCAAAAAAAGAAAATTTTAAAAAGAGCATATAGAATGGGGTTTTATTTTTGAAAGTAGAACAGTGTGTTTATGTGCATATATATATTTTTGTGTGTGTACACATATATTAACATGTATTTAATAGCAGAAGGAAAATGTGGAAATATACACATGAAGCAATCAGCAATAGCTACCTTGTGAGAAGAAAAAAAAATTGTGTACATCTCCACAGTTTTCTCTTTACAGATGTAATTCTTTTGTTATTTCTAATTCCAATCAAATAAAACAAGGAAGAAAATCAGTGACTTCCTTTTAAAAGATAAGAAACAAAAAAAGAAGTATCAAACATGGAATTAAACACTACTCAAATAACAGAACAAAAATTTCCACAATGAGTCACTTGTACCTTAGAAGAATTCATGGACAACGTGAAATCAGTAAAACAAGATACCTCATATGAAGAGGTAATACAACAGGATAAAGGGGAAAATGAGACTGCAAAGCTAAAATGACAAATTGGGGTTTAAAAACACTACTACAGAAATAACAAATAAATTGAAATATCACAAAGCAGTATATGGAGCCAAAATTGATTTAGAGACAAAATGAATGCAGAAAATAAAGATAAAGAGATCATTAATCTCTTAGAAGAGATAAAATAGATATATCAGACAGATAATGATGATCTAGCAAAAGAAAATCAATTGTTCTTCATTTTAAGGAAATCTTATATTCTATTGTGTAATTGAATAGGGAAAATACTTCATATTTATATATTACAAGAAAATTTCCAGGTAAAAAATGGATCTGCCAGTTAAATGAGCCTACTCTGCGAAGATACAAATAATTATTAGACAGAATCGTCAAAACAGAGACATAGTCTGGAAATTTTTCTCAGTTTCCAATGAAGAATCAGTTCAACAGGAAAATAACAAAAGCAGAAGAAAGAAAGGGAGATAGGGATGGATAGAGGAAAGAAAGCAAGAAGGGAGGGAGGGAAAGTAGGAGGGAGGAAGAGAGAGAAAGAGGGAGAGACTAAGGCATGGTTATGAGTAGGGTTAGCAGCTGAGGAGAAAGTTTGATTGTAAGATTGTGAAAGTGAGTGCTTCCACTGTTGTAGACCCTCCTTCTAGATTTCTTTCAAAATGTGCCGAGGACAGGAAGTTGCAAAGCTTATGACATTTGCCTGAAATAATTAGTTAGGTAAAATACAGGCACTTATATTTTAACTGCCAATAAATCTTTCTATCATTGAAGGAGAAAGTTAATGGGGGAACTATCAGACAACAAAAAGCTAGTGGATAAAGCATCTTAGAAATTCAAGAAGTCTAAAATCACACTATGTAGATGATGCTAATCCTCCTCAAAAGAAAAAACTGATAAAATTATTTTTTAATCCATTTTGTCCTTTCCTATCCTTCTGCTTTTTGAGACTAGATCCGGAAATCTGGTCAAAACTTGCAAAGGCTTTTGCAACTCTAGTCGACAAGAGTGTTTGAAGTTTCCAAGTGCAAAGACAGACTTTCTAACTTCTGATCCTTAGAATTTGGGAAGACTCTGAAAATTAAATATTTTCTCACAACAATAAAAATGAAGAAATATCCTTGGGAGATACTACTTGGCCATTAAATTCCTGCATCATTGAACTTACGTGGTTTTCTCATTCCACTACCTACCTCTCACATTTTCCATGATGTCATAAATCAATAGAAATGCTGTGCCACATTTACCTGTGGCCAGGGTTAGTCTGGCTGGCACTAGAACTAAAGACCAAAGAGAGAGTTAAAATTGTGAGTCCAGAACTGATCTTCAAAGCCTCAGGAAGCAAGGAATTACATTTGCAAGTACAATTAAGGAGAGGGAAGGTTTGCCTAAGCCCATGTAGTAATTAAGCACTAAGAGGATTTAGTAGAAAAAGAAAGCAAGGAAGTTTCTATAACAAGTACAGTCTACCATATGCTGCTTCAATTATTTTCTTTAGTATGGTAAAAAAATATAGATAATTCATTATTTTTTAAATCAAATGCCATCAGGAAGAAGTTAGAGATAATTGAATCAAATTTTGTCTTAAATACAGTTCTATGGTCTGAACAATATGTTAGTACAAACATATTTCAATGAAGTGCAAAGATTTTGAGGTAATACTAAATGTCATCAGTGCACATTAAAAATCAACACCTTTCTAACAAATGAGGTGTATTTAAAGTTGAACTTAAACCAGTAATATTAAGCAAGAAATAATGGAAAGCCATTGATCTGAACATGTTTTTCTAGATCAGAGTGCAACTACTTAAGTGCAATGAAAGTAATGCCAGGTCGTGTTTTCATCCTGAAAAAAATCTATTGTCTGTGATATTGGATTTTGCATTTGACACCAAAAGGTCAGAAGAATTGCAGAAAAACTACAGTTCCAGTTTATACATAAATCATTTTGTATTCATGGAGGTACTGCTTCAGCCGAGAGTACTGTCTAGAAACCAGATTGAAAATGTCTCTGAATTGAATAGGTTCCAGATGGGCAGTGATCTGCACAGTGGCCACACATTTCAAAACTCTGAAATATATATATATGATATATATACATATATGTATGCGTATATATATACACTTGTTGAGATTAAAACACTTTTCAAAAGTACTGCATCTTTATAGATTCAGAACTATTTTCATCATGATCAGAACTTCTTGTATATATCCCAACGGGATTTTACTAACATGAAGAGAAATAGGGAACTATTATCAAAAACAAAGATAACTTCTTTTTAGTCAAATATACCTACTTAGTCTAGATAAGTAGCTGTCAACCAGGAGCAATTTTGCTCTCCAAAGGACATGTGACAATGTCCAGAGCCACTTTTGGTTATCACAATTGGAAGACCTGCTAGTATCATCTAATTGGCAGAGACCAGGGATGCTGCTCAACATCCCACAATGTGTAAGACAGTCCTTGACAACAGAGAACCATGCAGCCCCCAAATGCCAATAGTGCCACAATTCTTATACCCTGATCCCAACAGATTATTGAAAACAGAGAATTGTGCATTTTGTAGTTGGCTGGAGAATGGATGTGAGCTCTGTAATTTCTTTCTTTTTTAACGTGCTTTTATTGGTGCATTGGAGTCTACATCGCAATGAATATCTATTTGATGTTAACATATATGCACACAGCTCTTAGTGTCCCCCCTGCCTCCCCCCACCCATATGAAGTACCAAGAATGATGTTGGTATATTTTCACATGTACATATTGTTTATGATAGTAATTCCATTAATTCACTTCTTTCTTGCCCTCCCCCTTCCTTGTACCACTTCCCTTGTTCCGCTGAGGGTTTTCCATTACAACCAGAGTCCCTTGTGTGACCCTACTAATCCTTAGGTGGCACATATTAATGAAAACATATGTCCCTTCTTTTTTTGTGATTGACTGATGTCACTTAACATAATGTTCTCCAGATCCTTCCACTTTCTTGCAAATTATGTTACTTTGTTCTTCTTTATTGCTGAGTAGAAATCCATTGTGTGTATTTCCCACAATTTTGTAATCTACTCATCTGTTGATGGACACCTAGGTTGGTTCCATAATTTGGCCACTGTGAATTGTGCTGCTATGAACATGAGTATGCATATATTACTGTAGTTTTTTGGTTTCAATCCCTTTGGTATGATACCCAGTCATGGTATAGCTGGATCATATGGTGGGTCCATTCCCAGTTTTCTGAGAAGTCTCCAC
>PVJS01062976.1:0-10598 GCA_004027185.1 Glis glis | reverse complement strand
TTTTTTTTTTTTTTTTTTTTTGCGGTACTGGGGATTGAACCCAGGGGCATTCTACCTCCAAGCTATACCCCCAACCCTATTTTTTATTCTTTATTTTGAAACAGGAGGGCCTCACTAAGTAGCTGAGGCTGGTCATGAACCTTTGGTCCTCCTGTCTCAGCCTCCCAAGTACTGGGATTACAAGCATGTACCACCACACCAGGAGAGACCTTGTTTCAAAATAAAAAATAAAATAGGACTGGGGATGTAGCTTGGAGGTAGAATGGCCCTGGGCTCCATCCCTAGTACCACCAAAAAAAAAAAAAAAAAAAAGAAAAGAAAAGAAATGAGACCAGTAATGGAGAAAATACAGTACCTTAAACAGTAAATATTCAACCAGTGTCAGTTCTTCTTGTACATACTTTTTTTTTGGTGGTGGTACTGGGGATTGAACCCAGGGGAATTCTACCACTGAGCTACACCCCCAGCCTCATTTTATTCCTTATTTTGAAACAGGGTCTCACTAAGTTGTTGAGACTAGATTTGAACCTATCCTGTCTAGGTCTCCCAAGTACTGGGATTATAGATATGGGCCACCATGCCTGGCTTATACATACTAGTATTACCACACTGACCTTGATCCTGTCTTGTCTGAAAGACGTACCTTGAGCACAGGTGCCAGGAAGATGGAGGCACCTGTAAGGATGAACACCACCAGGCCTGTCAGCCTCTGCTCCCTGCGGGGAGAAGGAGGAGTTAGCTGGGATGTGGGAGAGTACCTGGGGTGCTCAGGGTAGTGATCCTGACCAAACAATAGTACAGACCCTGGAAGCTAGAGAAAAGTAAAGGGATTCTCCAGTAGGTTACCTGGCAGGGTAAGGGCTTAGAATGATGCAAAAAATTGGTGGGCAGCCGGTGGCAGAGCACTTTAACATGAGGTTGCCAGGCCTCTTTAGCAGTTCAAGTTCCTAGTTGCTCTTTTTTTTTTTTTTTCAATACTGGGGATTGAACCCAGGGGCATTCCACCTCTGAGCTACACCCTCAACCCTATCTTATTTTTTTTTTTTGAAAACAGGGTCTTGCTAGGTTGCTGAGGTTGTCCTTGAACCTGAAATCCCCCTGTCTCAGCCTCCCAAGTACTGGGATTACAAGCACACACCACCATGCCCTACCCGGCTAAAAGAGCCTTTTTTTTTTATGTGCTGGGGATCGAATCTGGGGCTTTGTATCACTGAGCTATATCCCCAGCCCCAAATTAGTAATTTTTATATTTCTGTAAAGACTTACATTTCACAATTTGCAAAATTGATTTCATATACTTGAGACAGATTGTGTTTCCAACAGTTACAGAATTATTTGTGTAATAGGTTCCTTTGTAACATCAATCATGTACTCTACATTGAGTGGGGATTATTAGGTAACACCTTACCCTCTACTTCAGCCTTGGTTGCTTCTACCCCTAAGACCTTTCCCAGTCCCATGGCTGAAGGAAGAGAGGAGAGGATCTGACTTACCCATCACTGAGTCCAGAACCGACCCACTTACCCCACTGCCGTGCTCGTGAGGCACAAGCTTAGAATTTAAGCTGTCTAAGTAACTCTGCCACATACCCCAGGCCCCACCTTGCTGCCCACCCCTCACTCCAGCCTCCTGCATGCTGGCCTCACCTGATGCCCAGGAAGCTGGGGGGCTCCCCAGGGGCACAAACTCTGCTCTCTCTCCGAAGACTGTCCATGTGGGCCAGGGAGATGACAGTAGCTGAGACATACCAGGGCAGCCCAAGCACTGATGTGAGCAGCATCAGCACAGCCACACAGAAGAGGTCCAGGTGGAAGCCAGCTCCCTTCTGCGGGTAGTGAGGAGGAGGTGGGGAGAGGAAGGCTGCACAAGCTTGGGATCTCTCTCCTCTCAGGTGGAAGGCTGGACCCCACCCTGAAACTTCTGTCCCTTGGTCCAGGGCCTTACCCTGCAAGCCTTACCCGAAGTCTATATTCTGTGCGGTTGAGGATGACGGCTGTAATCTGCTGGTCCATGAAGATGAGGATAGACAGCAGCAGGGCAGGCAGCATGGCTGCCACACTCAGCCACCAGGGGTTGGCTCCAAAAGGTGACACCAGCCAGCCACGCCCAGGGAGCGTGGGCTGAGGGAGGACATTCCATGGACAGGTCAGAAAGAGTCTCCCAAGAGCACCTCACCTATACACCCCAGCCTTTGCATTCTACCACAACCTACCACCCTCCCCAAGACACTGGATTCTAGGTAGGAACAGTGGTGTGTATGTGTGTGTGTGTGTGTGTGTGTGTGTGTGTGTGTGTGTGTACAACTTGTTCAAATTATCCCTGTGCCTTAAAAGGGCAGAAGGAGGAAGACCAGCCTGGCTGAAGCCAGGGCCTCTGGACTTTGGTTCTCAGGGTCCCACCCTCCCTGGAAGAAGAGGAGTTGGTGAATGAGGCCTGTCTGCACTTCTTGGTACAGTATGCAGAGCCCTCCTTCCTAGGCATGCCCCCTATCCCGGGTGGAGAGACTCAGGCTCAGACTTGCCCAGATCTGGGGCAGGGGCGGGACAGGGCTGGGTGTGACTGCATCTGTTCTGATTATTAGTATCTGTGTGGAGGAAGGGCCCACGTTGCTGGGGCCCAGGGTTCTGAGCCACTGAGGCTGCCCCAGATAAAGCCCCCTCCTTTCCCCTCATGGGGAAAGCTGGGGGAGGTCTCCAAATGTGCAGGGAGTCTAGGAATCAGTGTTAAGCCTTGTCTTGCACACTGGGGAGGGAGCTCCAGCTCTACTGGATCAGAGCAGGTAATGAGGGGTGGTGCAAAGAAGAGAGTGGGGATTAGTGGAGTGGGCAGGGCCATGCCAAGGGTTGGGAAAAAGCCACATGTGTGGTGCACACCTGGAATCCCAGTGCTTGGGAGGCTGAGACAGGAGGATCGCAGGTTTGATATCAGCCTCAACAACTTAGCGAGACTCTCAGCAACCTATCAAGACCCTGTTTCAAAACAAAAAATAAAAAGGGCTGGAGGTGTAGCTCAGAGGTAGAATGCCCCTGGGTTCAATATCCCCAGTACCACAAAAAATTAAAAATAAAAAGCTAGGGGTGTAGCTCAGAGGTAGAAAGCCCCTGGGTTCAATCCCCACTAACACACACACACACACACACACACACACACACACACACAGAAAGAAAATTAAAATTGTGGCTCAGAAATGAGCAATAACTTGTGTAGTGCACAGCTAGGAAAAGGCAGAACGGGAGTTAAAACCCAAGCTGGCTGCCCAGAATCCATCCTCCTGGCCCCTACCCTATAATAATATGTACTGTATAGTATTCTGTATTCACTTATCTGTCTGCTGCAGTACCTCATTTAATCTTCTTGACAGCTCTGTGAGGCCATTATTATTACTATTTGGACTTTATGAGTGAGGAAAGAAGCGCATAGGAGGAGAAGTGTGGGATTTATGCATCTTGCTTCTCCAGGGTCTGATGACCCTGCTTTCCCCTGAGCCCCTCCCCACCCCACCCAGCTCTCACCTGAAACTCTCTAGGCACCATGAGCTTCGGTGTGGCTAGGCCCAGGAAGGCATCGAGGCCACAGCCCAGCAAGATGGCCAGGACTGAGGAGAAGTCACTGAGCACCTTGCGCACCTGGCCACACAGCGGATACTCAGTCAGGTTCAGGCCTACCATCCCCTTCCTACCCACACCCTTTCCCAAGGCCAAGAGCAGGCCTCTCCCACAGAAAGAAAGGTGATACTCACCATGGAGGGGAAGAAGTGGCTCATCTTTACATGTTTGAGGACCGTGGCAAAGAGGAAGGAGGTGAGAAAGAGGAGAAGGGAGAAAAGGGTGATGTCTGGGACTGTATGACAGCCAGGGCCACGAGGATGGCCTCCCTGCCGGGCACACTCAGGTGGAGGCAGCAAGGATGCATTAACCAGGCCTAGGTCCTGTATGAGGGAGTGATCGGGGATGGGGTTATGAGTATCGAAGTAATTATGCTATTCTGGACCACCTCAAGGAAAGGGGGACCCACAGACAGAGACATCAAGGATGTAGGATAGGAGGTCTTCGGCCATAGAAAATGGCCAAGCCTCCATGACCTGTGAGGGTTTCCCTAGATTATGGGTGGGAAGAGCAGAGAGCCACTGACTCCTTTGGCTGCCAACCCTTTCTTTCCCAGGCCCTCTCAGGAGCAGACCCTCACCATACTTAAGATGTCATCTCTGTCCTTGGGCTTTGTCCTTGTCCACTGAGTCTCATTTCCTGGAAAGGAGAGAGAATGCTGAGAACCTTCTCCAGCCCCACAGGATTCTAATCTGATGGATCCAGCTGCAGCAGAGTTCTGAGTTCTGACCCCTCTGTCTGCTGACTCCATCACTATGAACTGTGTGCTCCTTGGGACACTGCCTCCTGCCCTCATCCCCTCAAAGTTTCTACCCATCTGTATCCCTGCTGAGCACAGGACAGGGCCATAGCAGTTGCTCAAATGTTGGCTGAATGCATCAGCTGCTCACAAATCTGCTTCTACCAGGGCAAGAACTGGTATTATTCATGCCTGGCACATGTTAAAGGGCACTTCTTCCCTGGTCCTGGTGTTGCCTTCGACATGGAGGGCTCTCTGCCTGGTCAGTGACTCACCCAGGAGAAAAGCCATGACTTATTTTCTTGATGAGTTTAGGAGAGAAAGCTGAGAATTCCTGGCCCTATCCCTCTCCTCTCTCTCAGGAGTAAGCTGCATGCTTGGTGCATGTATCTAGTGTGCTCCTCTGGGCAAGACGGTCCCTGTCCAGTACTGCTTTGGCTAGGTGAATAATCTAATTTCAGCTTCATTGTTAGGAAGCCCATTCACCCATAGGTATAACCCATATTCTATAAGTGTTATCAGAAATAAAGAGAATTTTGAGTTTTGTATTGTCTTATTTCTCAACTGATTCAGAACCGTAGAGGGGAAGAGGGCTGCTGGTTATTAGGTAAGTACCCAGCATTTTACTGAATTTAACCAGGGGAACCCCCCCCACACATCCTTCCTCAACTGGCCAAGGTCCCTGTTTCCCTCACCCACCTCCTGGGCCTGGGTATTGGCAGAAGCAGCCATAGGCAGGGGACCCTGGCCTTTGAATGGGATAGGCACGGGTCAAGTTCAGCATTTTGCCCAGGGCATCATAGATGAAGATGAGGCTGATGAGGGCACAGAAACCTTCCTCGGTGAAACGGGTGAAGTAGCGCACCAGCACACTGGCCTCTGTGGCCACCAGCACCAGGCAAAAGGTTGCCACCCAGATGCCTACCCACAGGCGAAAGGGCAGGTAGTCCAGGCTGTAATCTCTGTGGGGGTGAGAGACAGGCAGGGCTGACAGCTCTCACCCTCTCCTATTGGGCCAGCCAAGACCAGGCTGAGGGTGTGACTAGTGCAGGCTGGTGAGGTGGAGAGCTCTCCTACCTGCTGAAAGAGAAGAGCAGGCGCTCAAAGACCAGTACTGGCCCAGTGCTGCTGAGGATGGTGAGGGGCTGGCCTGCCATCAGGCAGAAGGCAGCTCCAGCCACCGCTGTGCCCAGGAAACTTTCCAGCACTCCCTGGAAGATGACAGGGGCTCAGCACAGGATCCTGGAGTCCTCTGCACAGGAGCCCAAACTTCGGGGAAGCCACCTAAGCCCACCCATAATCCCAGGAGAAGGGCGCAACAGGCAGGACGCCAAAGCTTGAGCCAAGCCCGCTCATGCAACCCCACCCACCTGGGCACCTTCAGTGGCATCTCCCAATAGACCCCCGAAAGTGATGGCGTTAGTGATGGTGGCCAGATAAATGTAGAGCACAGCTGAGAAACACTGGGGGTGCAGGGCGTCCAAGAAATCGCTTGGGTACCACGGGGCCTTCCGGCGCACGTCCTGGACAAAGCCCCCAAACAGCCTCCCGCCCGTGGGTCGTCAGTGATCCAGGTCCCCACACCCCCACGCCCGCATCCCCGCTGCTTTCCCTGTGACCAGGTGAGTCCCTCCCGCAGTGGGCACACACCTCGGTCCCCTGTGACTCTTCCCCTACACCGGCCCCTGAGTCGCTGTTCCCACCCAGCTCGCCTCACCGGCCGGTCCGCTGCAGCTCCGCGCTGGGCGCGTGCGGCCCACGGCTGTGCAGGTCCTCTGCGGGGGCGCGGCGCGGGCGGGAGCGGCCGGTGAGCTCGCCCAGTTGCGAGGGGAACCTAAGGAAGGAGAAGCGAAGCCCAGGTTGGCTGAGATGTGCAAAGCCGCCTGCGACGTGGCCCAGAGCTGGTGGCGCCCTGCCCCCTGGCGGCTGCTGTCTCTGCGGCGAGAGGCTGGGATGCGAACAAAAAGGTCCAGGTCGCGTCCCGCCGGGGAAAGCCAGGCCAGGGCAGGGCAGGGCTCGGTTTCATAGCGAGAGAGGGGTAGAGCAGAGCTCAGGTCAGCCTGACTCCACATCCGCAGACAGGACCCGACACCTCCTCCAAGATGGTTCAGACCCACCACTGCCTATGCTGAAGAATCTGTGGAATGATGGCCCCAGGATACCTTTTGTGCTGAGAGGGCAGACGTTTGGGCGGGGGAATCCGGACTGTCGGGTCCCACCGCCCTGGCGGGAGCACTGTCACCCTCTCTAGGAAGGCATCCAGGGCTGCCAGAAGGTCGTGAAGGTTTCTGACCCGACGAACCGACCACTGGAATTGCTGGATTTAGGGGCACAGAATGGGCAGTAAATGCCAATTTGGACTCGTATGCATTTTCACTTGTGTGTTTCTCAAACTATACACACAAGTCACATAGGCAGATAAGTCATTCATACATTCATTCATGCATGCGTGCACATATTCATTCATTCAGTGAATACTGAGTGCCCACTGTGTGCCAGCACTGGGCCAGTAATGGGGCTACGTTGGTAACCATGGAAATGTCAGTCCCAGTACTATAGACACAAAGCCACACTCTGCCTCATTGCTGTACTTGATTACACATACAGAGTCCACACACATACACACACACACGTGCATGCTTGTGCACACACACACACACATGCACACAAGCGTATGTGGGCACTCACACAGGCACACCTGCCCAACTCACCGGGTCACTAAGGAGGACAGCCGCGGCCCGACCCATCTCATGGTAGCCCCTTCCCAGCGTAGGGGGGCCCAGGAGGAGGCAGAAAAACCTGAAGAAGGAATCAGGCCCCAGAGAGGGTCCAGGCCGCTTTCCCATAGGGCAGCCCTGCCCACCGCCACTCAGCCCTGACCTCCCTACCAGCTCTCTACACACATGCACACAGCTGCTCTGCAGTGCAGATCGATGTCACCTTCCCCAACCCCTGCGCACCCCCCACACCTGAGAACTGGACCCAGAGACCCCCACACCCCTCCCCAGTAAAGGCCCTTCGTCTGGGTTCCAGGACCCCTGACTCCCTCTCAGTAGCCTCACCTGCTGGGGAGGGGCACCTCAGTAAGTGGCCCCAGCACCACTGGGTCCCGCAGTCGCACAAAGGCTCCCAGGGGCTGTGCTAGGAAGCCCAGCTCGCCTGCCAGCACCGCTGCTGACTCAGCCCCTGGAGGCAGCTTCTGTCTCAGGGAGTTCTGACGCTGGGTGGCACAGAGTATGTAGGAGAGGTTATTTGGGGAGGAGGGCTATTGGCAGGACTCAATTGATAAGGGGTCCAATGGAATGTGGGCCTAACTCCTATCCCAACCCTGCCCAAGGAAGGGCCACAGACCTGTTCCTTCAGGGGGGCGTCCTCATCATGAGGAGCCTTTCTTTGATGAGTAGATCCTAAAAAAAAGGATTCCACAGTGAGCAAGAGCGCAAGCTTTGGGAGCAGATCCACCCTGACCAGTTTTGCCACTGGTAAGCTGTGGGGAACTGGAGCATATTCTTTCCCTCTCTGAATCTCAGTTTCCTCATCACTAAAGTGAGGGTAATTGTGGTACTAACTTATAGCGTGCCTGTGAAAATTAAATGAGATACTGTGTGTAAAGCTCCTGGCACAGTGCCTACCTAGTACATCCCTTTACAGAGCTCTGACCATTATGTTCTTACCCCTGCCCCACTCTTCTCCCCTTAACATTATCACCAACTTCCCCTTGCCCATGAGTCTGGGTTGAAGTCTGAGCCAAGCCTAGGACACTCCTGGCTCAGGAAGGTGCAGGGGACATCTTGGATCTTCCCACCCCAGGGTCTTGATCCTAAGCTCAAGAAAGGGCATCTCACCCCAGCAAGGACTGGAGCCTGTGGTCCGGATGTGATGCTGGGGTCTCTGCAGCAGTAAGGCCTGCAGCTGCCTTCTCAGCTCTGGGCTCAGTGACTCCACCCTGATCACCTGCTCTGAAAAACAGACATGGGGCTTGAGCTCCTTCTTGAGAGTGCCCTGTCCCACCACTCATCCCCTCCCCCTGCCCAGACACGTTTCCCTGCTAGGAGTCTCAGGGAATGTGGGGATCGATGACATTGCTCCTCCGTCCTGCTTTTCCAACTCCATTCTGTGGCAAGGATGGACAATCCCTAGGGTGGAGTGGAGTGGTCTCTGGAAGATTCTAAGATTTGGAGGGAAATGGCATGTCTACCCAGACTCTCCCTGCAAAGGCTACCCAGCCTACCCACGAGCTCCAGGAGGCTCTGAGCCGGACAGTCCAGCAGTACAAGGCCCTCGGCCAGCAGGCTGCGGAGCTTCTGGAGGCTGGACAATGCCAGGGTGGGCACGTGGGGGGCACTCCATCGGCCTGCCCCCACTTCCAGCTTCTCCTCAAAGAGCACCCACCTGTGGTGGAGGGGGTAAACAGCGTTACTGGGGGAACCTCTCCTACATCCAGGAGCAGAGATACAGGGGAGTCAGGGAAGATAGGGCAACGGCAGAGTCTTGGGTCCAGTGGCACAGAGTATGTCCCTCCTTGGGCAGTCACCCCTCATCTTGGGACTTGGAGAACTCAAAACTAGACTGCAAAGGAAGCTGAGTATCATGGAAGGTGGAATACAGAGAGGAAAATCCTAATTGCGGGTGGGAAGAATCCCCATTGGAGGGATGGGAGGTCATGGAAGAAGCCCCAGCTGGGGAAGGGGAGGGACATCGTAGAACTAGCCTGGGTCCCACTCACCTGCCTGTCTCTCTCCACTCCAAGGCCTGGGGCCAGCCCAGTAGCTCATTCAGCTGAATGAAGAGCAGAGGGTCCTCGGATACACCTAGGTCCCCGCTGTCTGTGTCTGAGGGGCCATGAGGGCTGGAGCCAGGGCCTAGGCTGCTGTCCAATTCCCCTGCAGGAACATTTTCGTGAACATCAGAGGCTTCAAAGTCTTCCTGGCCTGGCAGCTTCATCTTGGTGAGGCTTGCACAGAATCTCAGGAGCAGTGCAGTTCTAGGGGCCCCCTGACTGACTGTATTTATAATGTACCCCTCACCGTAGCACAACACAAACAGAGCAAGGCTTGCTGGTTCCAGAGCATACCAGGTCACCTCCTACCCTATTTGCTTTCCTACCCCTACTGACCTGAGAGTGTTTGTAAGGCTACCCTCTCCAGAAACATCCAACCTAGGGCCAAAGTGTATGCGTGCATTTCCTGTGGGATCAGGTCTGACCCCACTGTGTTTTGTGTAAATAAACAGGAGTAGATGGCTGGCCTTGTCTGAATACTGACACCCCCACATTATGCTGTTCCCTAGCCTGTATCAAATACAAACACCAAACATCCAGAACAGTGTGGGGTGTCAACAACATTCCCTAGAGGCTACAGATACACATATTTGGACAAACAGAAACCTAATAAATAATTGGGCCTATGAAGCCAGGCAGGGTAAGGTAGTCAGCAGGTAGAGACCCTGGCCATTATGTGGGCTAATGATGGGAAGTTGATTCAGGTCATGGAGAACATAATGCCTATATCATAAGTTTTTCTGTCCAACAACATCTGGAAACCCCAATTTAGCTGTCTCCCTGGGACCTGCTCCCTCTTTTTTGTGGTCCTGGGTATTGAACTCAGAGGCATTCTACCTCTGAGCTAAACCCCCAGCCCTATTTTATTTTTTATTTGGAAACAGGGTCTCGCTAAATTGCTGAGGCAGGCTTTGAACCCACAATCCTCCTGTCTCAGCCTCCCAAGTACTGGGATTACAGGCGTGTGCCATCATGCCCGGCTAAGGCGTGCCCCTTTAACTTGGCTCCTCACTGAGGTTGGAGGAGACAGACAGTGTGTGTGTGTGGAGCTCCTGGTGCCAACTGAGCAAAGGAGATGTGATCCTCCTCACCTAGGTTTCATATTAGATATGACCTACTCAAGGAAATCTTTTTCCATCCTGTCTTAAGTTTCCCTCTGGAATCACTCTCCATCACATTTCTGTTTTATTTTCTTTCTAGCAGTTATCATTGTTAGTAACTGCCTCGTTTATTTATTTGGCGTGTGTGTGTGTTACTCAGGATTGAACCCAGGGGCGTTCTACCTCTGAGCTACACCCCCAGCCCTATTTTATTTTGAAACAGGGTCTTACTAAGTTGCGGAGGGCCTCACTAAATTGCTGAGGCCACAAACCTGTGATCCTCCTGTCTCAGCCTCCCAAGTACTGGGATTACAGGTGTATGCCACAACACCCAGCTTTACTTATTTGTTTATCATTTTTTTTTTTTTTTTTTT
>PVJS01062975.1:0-10599 GCA_004027185.1 Glis glis | reverse complement strand
TTCCCTAAGGCGAAGGCTGCTACACTGCTCCCCATTGGCTGGAGTTTTATTCCCTAAGGCGAAGGCTGCTACACTGCTCCCCATTGGCTGGAGTTTTATTCCCTAAGGAAAAGGCTGCTACACTGCTCCCCATTGGCTGGAGTTTTATTCCCTAAGGAAAAGGCTACTACACTGCTCCCCATTGGCTGGAGTATGTCCTTACAGTCTCATCCGGTTGACTAGTTTTTAAAAGAGAAACCAGTACATCCTGGAGTGCAACATATAGACACATGTACAAAAGTTACAAAACGGAAGCCTGCCAGTTTCTACCTCACTTCCACAGGAAAGACTGCTCTTCTTTCTTACATAACCAAAAGATAGTTCTTTAAAAAGATTGATTGAATTAATAAAATCTTGTTAGCCTAGCATAAAGCAAAAGAGGGAGTATACAAATTACCAATATAAGAGAGGAAGGAGGAAGTATTACTGTCCATTAACAATTGTTATCTAGTTGTGCCATGGAGATTAAAAGAATAAAGGATCTATGTGTGGTGGTGCACGCCTGTAATCCCAGTACTTGGGAGGCTGAGACGAGGATCACAGGTTCCAGGCCAGCCTCAGCCACTTAGCAAGACCCTCAGCAACCTAGTGAGACCCTATTTCAAAAACAAACAAACAAAAAATAAATAAATAAAGAGGGCTGGGGGTGTAGCTCAGAGGCAGAGTGCCCCTGTGTTTGATGTTCAGTAACACACACACACACACACACACATACATACACACACACACACACACACACACACAAAGAATACAGGAATAATATGAATTACATGCCTATCTGAAGTCTATACACCATATAGTTCTAACTATATGACCTTTTAAAAAAGGCAAAACCTACGAGTATGTTGAAAACTACCAATGGTTGCCAGATTCAGGGATGGAGACGCGAGTGGAAAGGTCGAACAGGAAAATCACAAGGAATGCTTTCAGGGTGCTGACGTTATTCTGCATGGTACCAACTGTGCATATATGACACTATGCATGTTGTCATTCTAATAATGACAAATTGCCCCTACTTCAAGATGGTAGATGGAAGCCCATGTAACAGCCTGCCACTCACTGGTTAGCTGGTCCCCTCAGAGCCCAGAACCATGAAGGGGACTCAGCATTGAACTCTGTTGTTGGCAGTGTAGCCAGATCCGCTTGGGAGAGTGGTTCATATTGTTTCCATGCACAGCCTGTCCCTGTCGCTAAAGGGCCAGTCCAACAGAGGATGGAGTGGCCAAGGAAAGAGGATGGCTGATGTTCTTAAGAAGGCCACCTCTTCACTCCTGTCTAGCGGCTCCTGGAAACGTGACTTTGTCATACTTTGTTCTGAGTCTGCACGTTTCTTCCCCAGGCCTGTTTGTTACAAACAATCTAATCATGCTCTTGGCAAGTTCCCAAACTATTGGCCTAACCATTAGCTACAACTATGGTCTGACTGTGGCCCCCAGATGTCGCATATTGAAGACGCCATCTCCGAGGCCCCGTGCTTAACGGTGGGGCTACTGGGAGGTGCTTATATCACAAGAGCTCTGCCCTTGAGTGGATTAATTGTGGGGTGGGTTCTCTGGCTCTCTTTGTCTCCCCTGCTTTTCTGCCACATGAGGACACACATTCTTCCCCTCCCTGACGCAGCAACGAGCCACCATCTTGGAACCAGAAGCCAAACCTACCACCATCTTTGTTACGGTTCCGTGCCGCACGGGGTTCTTCTCCTTTGGTTAATTTAGAAAAAGAGGCCAGAGATTTCCAGAGGCTCTTAGACATTAAGTTTTTATTATTACAGAAAGATAGGGGGATAAAGAGTGGGAAAAGCAACACACTGAAGGGGGGCGTGTTGGAGTGCTCTGAGCGGAACACTCCTTTGAAGAAAGACCCCCATATGAAGTGGGGTTTCTGACGCTCTCCTTATCTGGGTTGCTGTTTCATAGCTGCTTTTCTCACACAAGGCAAGTATAGGGCTATTTTGTCTTCTGGGTTCTCAGGGAACAAAAAGGGAGGGGACTACTGGCAAAGCTGCGTGTGTGTAATCTTTCCCTGCAGCCTTGGTTGTTTGAAAAAAGCAAAAAGCAGCTTCGGCAGGCTGTGTGTTATCGCTGTGCCTGCTCAGGAGCGGCGAAACTGCTTGTGAGTTCTACTCCAAGGACAGCACAGCCGGCACACAGGTCACGGGGATTTTAACTACTTAAGTACTGAAATGCAGCTGACTAAATATAACAAAAAGGGGCTCTCTCTACATTTATGCTTTTGGCTATCCATACCAGGTCAGTCCAATCTCCGTCACTTTGATCTTTTACTTCCCAGCCTCCGTAACTGACACAGACATTTCTGTTCTTCATCATTACCCAGTCTCAGGTATTCTGTTATAGCAGCAAAGAAACCAGACTAAGACAGAAACTGGTCCCAGAGAGTAGGGATGCTGTAGCAGATATGTAAGAGTGTGGAGGCTGAGCTACACAATGACATTCATTCATCAACAGCAGCCATCTCAGTCCGCCCGTGCTGCTATGACAGAACGCAGGGGACTGGGTAAATTATTTCTTTGTTTATTTTATCCACATACGTTCATTAATTTCTGTGTCTGAGTGTAACGCTGTGTATTTAGTATTAATCTGGACTCTTTTAAAAACATTTATATTCTTCTATACCAGGATCAGCACTGCCTAGCAATTGGATATCTTTATCTTGCTTGATCATGATGATAATTTTTTGGTACTTGGGATTGAACACCGGCCCTTTTTACTTATTTATTTTGAAACAGGGTCTCCTTAAGTTTCTGAGGGTCTTGCTAAGTTGCTGAGGCTGGCCTTGAACTTGAGATCCTCCTATCTCATTGATTATCTTTTCAATACAGCTTGTGGGAGGGAACAGGGTAGCAAGAACGCTCAGCCGATAGCCCATAGTTGGAAATGCTCGTGGGAATTGTGGTCTGGGGCAAGCCATGTGATTTCCCTTTGCCTCTGTAACTTTACCTGGAGAATCAGTAGACTGCAATAGGTGGCATTTGAACTATAGAAATTGGTTTTATGGGTGTAAAAATTATCACCTATGAATTTGGATAGTTTGAAGAATAAATGTATTTATATTTTATCTCAGCCACAGTCATGTGAGAATTGGAATAATTTTGCATTTTATCACTGTTGTTGAGCACATTGTGTGTGTGTGTGTGTGTGGGGAGTACTGGGTATTGAACCCAGGGGAATTCTACCTCCGAGCTACACCCCCAACCCCTTTTATTTTTTCTTTTGAAACGGGGTCTCACTAGGTTATTGAAAGCCTCACTAAGTTGCTGAAGCTGTCCTCAAACCTATGACCCTCCTGTCTCAGCCTCAAGTCCTGAGATTAAAGGCATGTGCCACCGTGCCGGGGCAAGCGGGCATATTTAAAATGGAGTTATAATGGGTGCATATTTGTAGAAGCTTCTTCCAGTGTAATGCGGTCTGTAGAGTATTGCTGATAGTCACTCTAGTTAATACTTTTTTGGCCAGTCGCTTTGGATAGGTACCATACTTTTTGTGTCAGTTGTATCATTTTAGGTAGTTGTCACAGCGACTCCATAAGATAAATGACTTGGCCTGAGATTGGATGACCTCAGAGAAGAGCTTTGGGTGTGAACAGTTTATTTGAAAGGTGATTACACGAAGCAGAGTGCGTGGGATGGGAGGGGGAGGGAAATTATCACACTGCATGCATGGATGTCACGGGCAACTGGGGCTCGGATGTTCCCAGGACCCTCTGAAAGACCATTTGAAATGCAACGCAGAGCTTTCCCGTGGAGACAGAGGACAGCCCCGCAGCTGTCTGCTGCAACCTGGTTGAAGATGCTCGGCCATCGACTCCTGCAGTTCCACCCGCTGCCAGAGAGGGCAGCACAGTCCACGACCACAGCAGAGCAGAGCACTAGAGAAGGCGCCCGGGAGCTTTGTGCTGGGGGCATTGGTAGACACCGGGGAAACCCAGGCAGAAAACTAGCAGCGTGTGACGCAACGGTTACTATTCTCTCAGACATTAAGAAATGCCCGAGGGCTCACAATAAGCCAGTGGCAGAGCCCAGGTCTACAGCCAGGCAGCCTGGCTGCAGACTGCACCAGGTTTTGAAATGAAGACTATGCAAGGCCTTGTTAGGGCCTCGGACACAGTTGCACACTCCCGACTCTGCCACCATAAGGAACCTCAGCGCGCGCTAATAATGCCACGGTAGCGCTGCACGATGGGGTTTTCATCTTCAAGATTTTCCGTCCTTGGTTGTACTTGCTACAGGGTTTTGACAGATGACGGTTCATTTTGATTCTCTTTTCTATCTTATAAATATCTATGCCCGAGGAGGCTATGCAAATCTTTATTTGACATTTCTCTACTTTGTTTATTTATTCATTCCTTTTCTGACTCTTTAGAAACCACCTTTGTTCACTAAACCTTACATGAACATCTTTATACTCCATCACATACATATTCATAGTATTTTTTTTTGGTACTGGGAATTGAACCCAGGGGATTTTAAATCTGAGCCACACCCCCGACCCTATTTTATTTTTTACTTTTTTGAAACAGGTCTCACTAGGTTGCTGAGTAGCTCACTAAGTTTCTAAGGCTGGCCTCAAACCTGCAATCCTCCTGTCTCAGCCTCCCAACTACTGGGATTACAGGCGTGTGATAGTATCATTACACGCTCTGCATAGTATCATTTTTAATGGCTGTTGAGCACATATAGATTACTCCTACATCTCCACTTAATGATTCCAATATTTTTTCATATGAATATTTGAGAGAGGTGTTGCAGGAAAGCGTTCCTATGAGCGGAAAAGACATGAAATCAAGTAAGATGTTTGTTTCATGTCTTCACTTGATGTCTTCGGGGGTTCTTACAAGTTGCTGTTGCCGCTCATTTGAGAGGTTATTGAAGAGGTTCCCAAAACGCGGCTCCTCGGCCCCTAGTGTCGGGAGCCTCTGTTACCTGTTTTCCCTCCCTGACCCCTGGAGAGGACCTGGGCTAATAACAGACAGGGCCACTGGTAGACTGAGTAGCCAGGGCACTGGTAGACTGAGTAGCCAGGAAGTCCCCGTTTATCACCTGATGGTGAGGACTTAAAATTCCAGACTTGGAGGCAGTTCCTGAAAGCTTCATTGAAGACCAGCGATCCCCGCAATGGGTCTCCCTGGGCACACATTGCGAATTGATTCCACTTCTTAAAGTGCACTCTGTCTGATTCATTAGCTTTCAGACAAGGGCAAGAACAGAGGAAGGCCACTGAAATTTACAGCTGTGGCCCAGGAAGAATTCCTGGTAATGACGCCGAGCAGCTGTCCTGGGGCTCAGGAAGACTTCTCACCCAGGCAACGTCCAGGAGGTCACGTTCTTAGAAATCCTCTGTGCGCTTCATCAAAATGGAGAAACTGAGACACAACTCAAGATTAAAAGCTCACACCAAAGGGTGGCAAGTCTGGGTCATGTGATTGCAGCATTGGTGGACACCCCCAGCAGGGCTGGCCCCATGTGCCCTATTAAACATACCCTGGGCAGGGCACAGTGGCACACACCTGGAATCCCAGTACATGGGAGGCTGAGATAAGAGAGTGCAGGTTCGAGGCCAGCCTCAGCAACTTAGCAAGACCCTCAGCAACTTAGTGGGACCTTGTTTAAAAAAAAATAAAAAAGGCTGAGGGCACAACTTAGAGGTAGGATGCTCCTGGGTTCAATCTGCAACACCAAGAATAAAAAATAAAAGAAATAAAGAACCTATGCCCAGGACCCCCATCCTCTCATTCCTACATACACTAGAGAATGGTATGGTGAGTAGAGGTCACACTGCACTCCGCTAGCTAGAAATCGGCCCAGCTCTAGTTTGCAACTCGAGCGCCCCAGCTCAGGACAGTGTTTTTCTCTAAGTGAGTGAATTCCAATCATATTTTTAAAAACAAGGAATCTAATCTTTTGACATTTCTGGAAGAAATGGCTGCTCTCAATATTCTGTCATCACGGTAGGATGTTAGCTCAGACAAGAAGAGAACCTGCCGGGCCCAGTGCCTTGGGCTGAGCTGACGAGCCATTACAAGGAAAGCTGACTGCCCAGGCTCCTGGGAGAAGACGGGGAGGGAGGTCACGTCTGCCCCAGGGACGTCCGCCGGTGGCCGCGTTCTGCTACGTCTGAGTGGAGACGGGAGGAAAAAGGGCAAGAGCTGAGGCATTTGGTGGATTTTTCTCCCTGTGAAACTCCACCCTTAGAAACTCAGTGCCAAATACACATTAATGCTCCATTTATCCATGGTCTCATTTCTCACGATTTCGGTTACACGCCGTCAACCATACAATGGGAAGTTCTGGAAATAAACAATTTTTAAGTGTAAATTGCATGCTGTTCTGAGTATCGTGATGAAATCTCATGCCGTTGGGCTCCATTCTGCCTGGGATGTAAATCATCCTTAGTGCAGCGTATCCACCCTGGATAAGCTACCCGCCCGTTAGTCATTTAGTGCTACCTTGGTTATGTGTTCCACTCTTGCGGTATCACAGTGCTTGTGTTCAAGTAACCATTATTTTGCTTAATAATGGCTCCAAAGCACATGAATCCTGAGGTTGGCAATTTGGATGCCAAAGAGAAGCCGTGAAGTGTTTCCTTTAAGTGAAAAGGTAAAAGATTTCCTCTTAATAAGGAAAGAAAAAAATGTGTGCTGAGATCTGTGGTAGGAATAGAACACAGTATCCTCTGAGCTTACAGACAGCTTCTGGGGTCTTGGGACACGTCCCCTGTGGAAAGAGGCGACACTGTACTCAACAACACCACCGAGGCTCTGATCTGCCAATTTGCTGAGTGTGAGAAACTGACTGGGGAGATGGACAGGCCTCTACTTCTGTCTCCAAAGGCAGCGCTCCAGCTTTTGCACTTTATGAGCCGTTCTTATTATTTATTTGCTTTTGAGGATTTCTGATGTCATTGTGGGGTAAGAGCATTTATATAAATATTTAAAGAACAGAAGATGGGTGCCATAAAGGCCTAGCTATCATATTTAAGGATAGCGATTTAAGTCTAGAAGAACCTTTATCACTCAGTGTCTCCTTGTTTAAAAAGTAGAATGCCCCTGGGTTCAATCCTTGGTACCGCCAAAAAAAAAATTTTTTTAATAAATAACTGGCCCGGGTCACCGCTGCCCTATACAGCAAAGGATTCCTCACAGGGTAAGTTCTGTATCTGAAATCATTACTCTTGCAGTCTCTTTGTTTTTAGCCTTTTTATTCCTTTACTATCACCTTTAATATTTCTCTGTCTTGCCTTTACCTCCAACCCATCCGATTTCTAAGCTCCCACTATACATCAATACATTTTTAGGAAAATAGGAGCCATTCAATAGATTTATTTATTTATGTATTTATTATTTATTGTGGTATTGGAGATTGAACCCAGGGACCTTCAGTCACTGAGTTATATCCCTACCCCTTTTTTATCTTTTATTTATTTATTTATTTATTTATTTATTTATTTGGTGGTACCGGGGATTGAACCCAGGGGCATTCTACCTCCGAGCTACACCCCCAGACCTATTTTTAAAATTTATTTTGAATCAGGGTCTCACTAAGTTGCACAGGGCCTCACTAAGTAGCTGAAGCTGGCCGCGAACCCAGATCCTCCTGTCTCAGCCTCCCAAGTACTGGGATTACAAGCGTGCGCCACCACACCTGGTTTATCTTTTATTTTTATTTTGAAACAGGATCTCACTTAGTTACCATGTGCTGGCCTCAAGTCTGTGATCTTCCTGTCTTGGCCTCCCAAATACTGGATCCTTCTTTTTATAAACTGATCTACTCTTTTCCATTTCCATAAAATAAAGTGCCAATTTTAATTGTAATCCGTAGGCAGACTCTGCATCCCCCTGCCCCATCACTGCTGTAGAGATGCGCTTGAGGGAGAATTGCCTGAGCTCTTTCCCTAGGGGCCCAGCACCTGGAGAGAAGACAAGGTGCCCTTGGCTCCCCCAGGGTCTCAGGAAGGATGCTCCTTGTCCGAGCAGGCGCTGGGGCGAGCTGCGGAAACTCTGCAGTGTGTGCTGTCTGTCCCAGCCCACAGCCACCTCCTGCTGCAGTGGACGCCACAGACGGCTGGGAAACAACTCTGCTTTTTCCTTTATTTCCCTGATCCGTGCTGCTCCCTCCCCGAGGACTAGCCACGGACTCTTCCCACGCCGTCTCATCATCCCCAAACAGCAGAGCCAGCTGTGAAAACAAAAGCACTCCTGCCCAGCCAGAAAAGAAACTCAACGAACATTCCTTCCGTGGGCTTCCCTACCCAGCTGGCCCGCGTGGTGGCGACGACTGCTCTCTCCTCAGCCATCGGGGCTTCTGTGGGCAAACATGAGACCGCTTCTATTGTGTCCTTGGAGAAGGCTGCGATTTTAGCTAAGAGGACCAAACATTTCATGTATTTATTCTCAAATATTCAATATGACTTGTTGCTGATCGGTCTGCTCCATAGCGGTCTTTTAAATATTCACCATGAGGCGATTCTTTAACTAAGAAAACTGTATGTTACATGTGAAGAAAAAAATGAGTAGATTTCCTTTTCTTCCCACGCTGCTCCCATGGAGCTGGCTCTCTGTTGCGAGTTTCTGTGTCCATCAGTTTCTCTGGAACACTTTCCCTCTGTCCTTCCCATCTTCCTTTCCTTCTCTGCAGTTAGCTCAAGGCTAGTGACCGCAGCTCTGGCTGAGTCCCCAGTGCAACATTTACTCCCAAAATACTTTCAGTTTTAGTTTGCATTTCTTTCTGTGAATTTGTATAGTATCTTCATTTGCCTGACTTCTTTTTCTTTGATTTCATATAAAAAATTTTTTTTTTCTTGGTACTGGAGATCAAACCCAGGGACATTCTACTTCTGAGCTACACCCTCAGCCCTTGTCATTTTTTACTTTGAAACAGGGTCTCATTAAGTTGCTGAGGGTCTTGCTAAGTTGCCGAGGCTGGCCTGGAACCTGCGATCCTCCTTTCTCAGCCTCCCAAGTACTGGGATATCAGGCATGCAGATTTCATATCCTTTTCATTTATTTTTCACATGGTTCCTACTGACTTTAATTGCCTAAAGGGGAATAGGTAAATGTTTGTTGTGAAATTTCTTGGTTTGTATAATACTTCCTCAGGATGATAGTCCACAACTGTTTTTTACATCTTGCTTCTTGCCTCCGTGCGTGCCCGTGTGTGTTTACCCACGTGTCCCCTTGTGTTTGTCTTTTCTGATGTTGGTGGGACGGGGAGGGAGATTAAATGACTTTTTTGGTACTGGGGATTGAACTCAGTGATGCTCTACCTCCGAGCTATGCCTCCAGCCCTTCTCATTTTTACCTTTTAACAGGGTCTTGCTAAGTTGCTGAGGCTCGCCTTGAACCTGCAATCCTCCTGTCTCAGCCTCCCAAGTACTGAGATCATAGGCGTGTGTCACCACGCATGGCTAGATACAACGATTTGACTAAGTGGCAGCTTCTGTTGTACTAGATCCATTTTTCTACCTATGTGCTGCGAGCACAGCCCGAGAGACTCCCTCCTCTCCATATTTCCCATCCGTCCTTGGCAGGAAGTCCCCGCTGACATGAGTCAGAGCAGGGCTCCTACTGCTCAGCATTGGGCCACGCCGTGTTGGCTTTTTTCTGCTCAGCTGAGTCTCCATAGCGGCACATATTTGCATGCATTTAATCCTTTCCCTCTTCTCTCCATCTCGAGTGTAACCTACTTAGGTCACAGAAAGTCACAGAAAATGAAAACACTGTTTGTCTCCAAGATTTCCAACTTCCCACCTCTCTGGGCTTCTGTGGCTTTGAGCTGCATACCGTAGACGATGTCCTCCGCTTCCCACTCACGCTGCTCTGTCTCCTGGTGCCCCCGAGGGACGCGAGTCTTACCTGGTGCTGTGACACATGTTTAGATGCGCTCTGTCCAGAATAAAGTGCATCCTCACCGACTTAAACTGTCAGATGTCGTGGTGGAAACCTGCATGCGTCTCACCTAAGCCTGGGAAGAACGTTTGCTCTCCACACCTCTGTGCCACAGGTCCCCGAGGCCACGCCCAGCGAAACCAGGGAAGGGGAAGGTAGCGCGCCTGCAGACTGGAGAGGAAGCAATGAAAGGGCTCAGCCACGAGGCGCCATTATCTTCCCAGAAAAATCCAGTCAATGTTTTTGAAAACTACTAGAAGTTATAATTGAATTTAAGTTTGCAGGATGCAATGTCAATAAATAAAAATCAATTGCAATGCACACTTAATTTTTTAAAAGCACCATTTAAAATAGCACAAAATCAATGCTCATGTATAAATCTAGCAAAATATGTGCAAGGAATATATGCTAGAAAGTATGACTTCCTTGATTTAAAAACCCAAGTACCTAAAAATTGATAAGTATATCATGTTCGTGGAATAGAATGCTGATTTTTTTTATACTAGGGATTGAGCCCAGGGGTGTTCTATCTCTAAGCTATACCCCCAGCCCTTTTTATTTTTTATTTTGAAACAAGGTCTCACTAAGTTGCTGAGGCTGGCCTTGAACTTGTGATCCTCCTGTCTCAGCCTCCCAAGTACTGGGATTACAGGTGTGTAC
>PVJS01062974.1:0-10599 GCA_004027185.1 Glis glis | reverse complement strand
AAAAAAAAACTAGGGCTGGGGGTGCAGCTCGGAGGTTGAATGCCCCTGGATTCAAACCCAGTACCGCAAACAAACAAACAAACAAAAAAACCCCAAAATAAATATTATAGGATATTGTGAACTTCCTATAAATACAAACATATGTAGAAGTATATACATATACATGTGTATACACACACACACGGGGAGAAAGTGGGAAGCCATCAGAAGCTTCAACTGATCAATAATGATCATTTAGCAGTTTCCTTCTGAGTTCCTCACAGTCTTTGTCTAAGCATCCCAAATAAATACTAATCTCAAGAATTAAGAAGAATTTCAATGTCACTAAAAAAAAGTGAAAATTCACCAATAGACCCAGTTATAGAGGCTATACATTAGGGTTTTGTTTTTTCTCTTCCACATCTATTTTGCCTTTTTTTTTTTACCGTCACTGGTACACTGTAATTATATATCATAGTAAGGTTCAACATGTACAAACATATATGCACACGGCATTTGGTATGTTACCCTCTGGATATTTTAGGGTTTTTTTTTTTTCCTCGGTACCGGGGATTGAACCCAGGGGCGTTCTACCTCCGCGCTACAACCCTGGCCCTATTTTTTATACTTTATTTTGAAACCCGGGTCTCACGAAGTTGCGGAGGGCCTCACTAAGTAGCTGAGGCTGGCCGAGAACCTGGATCCTCCAGTCTCCGCCTCCCAAATACTGGGATTACAAGCGTGCACCATCACGCCTGGCCTATTTTAGGGTTAAAAAAAAATGCTTTAAAAACATTACATAATTTAAGGCATAAAAGAGAATCTGGTAGTACCTATACCTGTCGCGTCTTCCATCTCGGGTGCTGCTGTGACTGTAACTTGTACACAGTTTACTGAAGGAAACTAGTTTCAGGTCAAGTTCATTTTCCAGTTGTCGAGCCTGTTTCCTGAGATCTTTAACAAAATTATAAAAGCAAATAATTAGACATAAGAGTCAATCAGTAGACATGAAAATCATGACTATTCTAAAGAAAGTAAACTATGAAAATGATCATAGAATGACCTTTGATCTAGCTCCCTCCATCTAAAAAAACAGTTAGGGGCTTTGGATGTAGCTCAGTGGTAGAGCACTTGTCTAGCACATGTGAGGCCCTGGGTTTGATCCCCAGTACCACCACCACCAATAACTTTTAGCTGGGCGTAGTGATGCACACCTGTATTCCCAGTACTTGGGAAACTGAGACAGGAGGATCGCAGGTTTGTGGCCAGCCTCAGCAACTTAGTGAGGCCCTCTGCAACTTAGTGAGACCCTGTTTCAAAATAAAAAATAAAATAGGGCTGGGGATGTAGCTCAGAGGTAGAATGCCTCTGGGTTCAATCCCCAGTACCACACACACACACACACAAAAGTGTTAAAAGGAGGAAACCAAAAACTTACTGAAGAAAGTCAATTAATCACTGATTTAAGCTTCAGATGGGCTAAGAAGGAAAGTAACAGTGGGAGACACAAACTTTCAGCTTTATTCCAAAGACAGCTAGACAACATTCTCACATCCCTGAAATTATTTCTACAGCAAAACTAAAATTCTGCAATTCAGAGGAAAACGAGAACACAAATCACAAAGGAAACGAATATGGCTTACGATCAGTGTCACATCAATTTACGAATTAACTGTCTTAAGAAGCCATCACTTTTTTTTACAGAGATTATGCTGTTTTCTTATGTTACAAAGCTTTGTTAGGTTTATGAAACTCTTTTCTTAAGAGTAAAATGACTTAGCAATTGAACAAAAAGAAAAGAGAAATTATAATTAACAAAATTTAAAATAGCTTTTTCATAAGCTTATTGAAAAAAATTGAAGATAAAGCTAATAATATACTACTAACAAGGTCAAATTAAGCATGAGAGAAATAAAAGCATAAGGTTTTTTTTGTGTACAGTACTGGGGATTGAACCCAGGAGCATTCTATGTTAGAGCTACACCCCCAGCCCTATTTTATTTTTATTTTGAAACAGGGTCTTGCTAAGTTGATGAGAGTCTCACTTCTTACTTGAGACTGTCCTCCAACCTTCGATCCTCCTGTCTCAGCCTCCCAGGTACTGGGATTACAGGCGTGCGCCATCATGCCCGGTAAAGTTTTAAAAGCAGAGGCAAGAAAGCAAGCAGAGAAATTGGTGCAGTGGTTTAGTATCTAAGCAGCTAACAGAAACCACATCTGGAAACCCATATATATATCTGAGTATTTGTATTCATGGTGAAGTAGGGGTTAAAATAAAAGGAGCGAAATATAGGAAGGATGGTATAATAATGTTTCATGGATAAGGAATACAAAACATTACGTCAATATACTCTGTAACCAGAAGTAGAAAACAGAAAACTTAGCGGAGCATATTTGCCCAGACACAAAAATCCCAGTTCCAATCTCAGCTCAGCCACTTATTGGCTCTGAGATTTATTGACAATCTACTTAACCTATGAATTTTAGTCTTTTGTTTCTTAAATGCCTATTTTAAGGGATTTTCTATCCATTAGAAAAAAAATCATATACTTAATGCACCTGGCACAGAGTACTCTGTCAATAATGAGCTGCTGTAATAAGCAAGGTGCTTCAAAAAACCACAGCCTAGTATTAAGCCATAGCCTAATACATGACTAGTATTAAAGATACCAGTAGCCATGTCTACATAATTTGTTTTCTAGCTAGTACACACATTTCCAATGGGCATTGTAGACTATAAGTACACTTCTCTGTAACTCTAGAAATTGTCTTTTCTAATAGAAAACACCAAGTAATGGTGGTGTAAGCCAGTAATCCCAGTACCTGGGAGGCTGAGACAGAAGGCTCACAGGTTCCACAGGTTCGAAGCCAGCCTCAGCAATTCAGCGAGACCCTGTGCAACTTAGCAAGACCCTGTTTAAAAATTAAGAAATAAAAAGCCGGGCGTGGTGGCGCACGCTTGTAATCCCAGTACTTTGGGAGGCGGAGACCGGAGGATCTGGGTTCGCGGCCAGCCTCAGCTCTCTCTCTCTCTCTCTCTCTCTCCTTAGTGAGGCCCTCCGCAACTTCGTGAGACCCGGTTTCAAAATAAAGTATAAAAAATAGGGCCGGGGGCGTAGCGCGGAGGTAGAACGCCCCTGCGTTCAATCCCCGGTACCGCAAAAAAAATAAAAATAAAAATAAAAATAAAAATAAAAATTAAGAAATAAAATAGGGCTGGGTGTGTAGGTTGGAGGTAGAATGCCTCTGGGTTCAATGCCCAGTACCTCACCCCCGGAATAAAGGAAAACACCAAGTAAAAGCATTTTGAAAATATGGCAGGAAAGTATAGATGAATCTAAAATTCAGCTTTTTAGACCAACTGGCCAACAGGCTTCAATGGATAACAAGAGGAAATAGGTCAACAGTGTAGAGGGACTGGAAAGTAGTTTTTACGTGGCAGTAAAGCAAAGAGACAGTTAAAAGAAAAAAGGTGAGCCTTCTCCATCTTTGTCGTCCATCATGGTCTGGGAACGAGTTTTATATGACCTCACTTGATTGGACTTATTTTTAGGCATTTAATAAATACACTTGTCAAATCACAGGAAGGCTTTTTCTTTTCTTTTCTTTTTTTTTTTTGGTGGAAGGGGGGTAGAGTAAACGTTAATCGTTATAATTCGCAGTTTCTCTCAACTTTCACTTTTTAACAAAAATACCAATCCTAGAGTCCAGGGCATGGACTCATGGAAAAGTTATTATTATTATTATTATTTTTTTTTTCTGTCTTCAAACACCCCAAGCTGCCGCCGGGATCCAGCAGGAGCCATTCCGCTCACACGTCCCGCGATGGACCGGACCGGACCGACAAGTTCCTCCTTTTCTCTTTTCTACTCCGTTTGCGCGCAGTGACCTCAACTCCAAGGCGCCGCCGGCTCCAGCGTCCCGGGCTCGTCGCGTCTCGTCTCTTCGGAGTTCGGACCCCAAGCCCGTCGTCCGAGCTCCGCTAGCCGGCTCAGGCACTTCTACCCCGGCGACTCGGGCCTCTCGTCCTCTCCAACCCCGCTCGGGCCACTCCGCCCCGTCCCGACCCCGGCCCGGTTCTCTCCGCCGGGTCAGACCAGCCCCCTGCCCCACACCGTTCGCTTTCCTCGGTCCCTAGGCCCCGGGGCTCCCACCAGGCAAGTCCCGCTTCTCACGCTCCGGGGACCTGGTTCTTTCCTCTGTTGCCTCGCCCAAAAAGCACCCAGCCCCTCTGCCCCTCTGTGGACCCACCCGGCGGCGGCCTCGCCCTCACCTTCCCAGTAATTGCTGGTTCCTGCCGCCATCTTTGTTGTCCAACGTCAGTCGGGATAGGAGAGGCGAGGCGAGGCGGGCCAGAGAGTCACCTCCGCGCCTTCTTCCGCCCTGAGCGCTAGGGCCCATGGGATACGCGAGCCTCCGCAGACACTGCCACCTGGTGGTCAATTCGGTTAATTATTTTACAGCTCTTCAGGAGCAAGACTGAAAATTTCTGCTTTAGTCCCTGAAAGCTCTCAGCATGTCTCTCTCTCTCTTTTTTTTTTTTTTTCGGTACTGGGGATTGAACCTAGGGGCATTCTACCTCCGAGCTGCACCCCCAGCCCTGTTTTTTATTCTTTATTTTGAAACAGGGTCTAAGTTGCGGAGGGCCTCACTAAGTAGCTGAGGCTGGCAGCGAACCTGTGATCCTCCAGTCTCAGCCTCCCAAGTACTGGGATTACAAGCATGCGCCACCACGCCCGGTTTAGCATGTCTATCTTCTGATGTTCGTTTATACCTGCTTTTCGCGCATCAAATCTTTATTTTTTTGCGGTACTGGGAATTGAACCCAGAGGCATTCTACCTCTGAGCTGCACCCCCAGCCCTTTTTATTTTTTGTGTTGAAACAGGGTCTCGCTAGGTTGCTCAGGGCCTCGCTAAATTGCTGGGGATGACCTCAAACTTGCGATCCTCTTGTCTCAGCCTCCCAAGTACTAGGATTACAGGCATGAGCCACGGCGCCCGGCCTAGCGCACCAAATCTTCAAAATCTCCTTCACCTCGTTTATCCCTTCTCTCAACAGGTGCCTACGCGACTGAAAGGAGAGTTATCCTCAGACAAAATTCCCTCGATTTCCCTCACCTTCTCTCTCTCTCTTTTTTTTTTTTTTCGGTACTAAGGATTGAACCCAGGGGTATTCTACCTCTGAGCTACACCCCCAGCCCTATTATTTTATACTTTTATTTTGAAACAGGTTCTCACTAAGTTGTGGAAGGCCTCACTAAGTAGCTGAGGCTGGCCGCGAACCTGTGATCCTCCCATCTCAGCCTCCCAAGTACTGAGATTACAAGCATGCGCCATCACACCCGGCTTCCTCACCTTATCTTAAATGTCTTTGGCCAGCCTCTTCCTTTCTCAGAGCTAGAGGCTCTTTTCCTCATGCTACCTCCACTTGTGTTTCATTGCCTACTCTCTCTAGCATACATGCGCTTCTCCACTTTCTACAGTAGAGTCCCAACTATCTTTTCTTTCCAACTGCCAAATCTAAAAACTGTGCGCTAACTACTTCCACATAGTATCATTCTGAGCCCTCATCCTGTTAAAATTGCTGTCCTGCTGGGCACGCTGGCACACCTGGCTACTCAGGAGGCTGAGGCAGAAGGATGGCAAGTTCGAGGCCAGCCTGGGCAACTTGGTGAGACCGTGTCTCAGAACAAAAAATAAAAGGGCAAGGGATGTAGCTCAGTACATTCCTGGGTTTCAATCCTCAGTAGCCTGCCCCTTTCCCCAGTCGCTGTCCAAACACACCCTTTATATAAATTACCAGTCTACGGGTGTTGACATTTCATTAGTTCTAGTGAAGTTGTAGTTATTTTACCTCCTGTGAAGTCTTTTTACCCCACTTTTATTTATAATTTTTTAAAATATTTCCTCTACCTCTGCATTGAGAACCACATTGGTGTTGTAATTTTTGTTTCAACTATGAAACATACAGGATTCAAGACAGAAACCTCTATTTGCCCATATTTCCTTCCTTCCTTCCTTCTTTCTTTCCTTTTCCTTCCTTTCTTCCTTCCATTCTGAGATTCCTTCTATCATTTCCTTTCAGTTTCAAGAACTTCTTTCTGCCATCTTAAAAAGAAGAGAGAGAGAAAGAGGGAGAGAGAGCGGGCGCGTGCGAGCACATGCGCAGGTCATTAGGTGACAAATTCTATTCTTTTTTATTTTTAGTCTGATAATGTCAATTTTTCCTTCATATAAAATCTAGGGTTGACAATTTCTTTCTTTTTTTCAGCATTTGACAAATGCGCCAATCCCTTCTGGCCACCACAGTTTCTGGTGTGAAATTGGCTGTCATTTGAATTGTTTTCCTATTACAACTGTCTTTTCTCTCTCAGTGCTGTCAAGAATTGCTCTTTAATTTTATTTATTTATTTGGTGGTGCTGGGGAATGAATCCAGGGACACTCTACTTCTGAGCTACACCTCAGCCCTATTTTATGTTTTATTTGGAAACAAAGTCTCGCTAAGCTGATGCAAGCCTCATGAGGTTGCTGAGGCTGGCCTCGAACCTGTGATCCTCCTGTCTCAGCCTCCCAAGTACTGGGATTACAGGTGTGCGCCACCACGCCCGGCACTCTTTAGTTTTAGAAAGTTGATTATAATGTGTCTTGGTGCAGATTTTCATGGAGTTTTTCTGTCTGGGATTTGCTTAGCTTCTTGAATCTTTTGCCCAATTTCCAGCCATTATTTCTTCAAATACTTTTTTTTGCCCTGTACCTTTTCGATCTATTTTCCATCATTCAGATTGGGTACTATCTACTCTCCTGTTTTCAGATTCACTGACAGGCAAGTATATCTTTCTTTTGTTTCTCCATTCAATGTGTGTGTGTGTGTGTGTGTGTGTGTGTGTGTGTGTGTGTTTCACGGGGGATTGAATCCAGGGGCATTCTACCTCTGAGCTATACCCCCAGACTGATTTTATTATTTTTATTTTGAAACAGGGTCTCCCTAGGTTGCTGAATCTGGTCTTGAACCTGCGATCCCCCTGTCTCAGCCTCTCAAGTACTAGGATTATAGGCATGTGCCACCACACCTGGCCTCCATTCTACTTTTGAGCTGATTTGCTGAGTTTATTTCAATTATTGTATTTTTCAGATCTAAAATTTCCATTCAGTTTCTCATTATATCTTCTTTGTTTTTTTGCGGTACTGGGGATTGAACCCAGGGGCATTCTACCTCCGAGCTACACCCCCAGCCCTATTTTTTTTATTCTTTATTTTGAAACAAGGTCTCACTAAATTGCAGAGGGCCTCACTAAGTAGCTGAGGCTGGTCGCGAACCTGTGATCCTCCTGTCTCAGCCTGCCAAGTACTGGGATAACAAGCATGCGCCACCATGCCCAGCTTTATTATATCTTCTATTTATTTGCTGAGACCATTTATTCATTATATCCTCTATTTATTTGCTAAGACTATTTATTTATTTTTGTGGTATCAGGTATCTAACCAGGACTTCGCACGTACTAGGACAGTGCTCTGCCACTAAGCTATATCCCAGAACCTTTTATTTTTATTTTGAGACAGGGTCTCTCTAAGTTACAGAGGCTGGCCTTAAACTTGCAATCCTCCTGCCTCAGCCTCCAGAGTAGTTGGGATTACAGGCATACACAACCACACCAGGTGTCATTTTTTTTTTTTTTTGCGGTACCGGGGATTGAACGCAGGGGCATTCTACCTCCACGCTACGCCCCCGGCCCTATTTTTTATACTTTATTTTGAAACCGGGTCTCACGAAGTTACGGAGGACCTCACTAAGGAGAGAGAGAGAGAGAGAGAGAGAGAGAGGGAGAGAGAGGGAGAGAGCAGAGGCTGGCCATGAACCCGGATCCTCTGGTCTCCGCCTCCCAAAGTACTGGGATTACAAGCGTGCGCCACCACGCCCGGCTCAGGTGTCATATTTTATTATAGCTCTTTTAAAAATTCTTGTCTGATAATTCCAACATCTCTATCATCTTAATGTTGGGTATGGTGTGTGTGTGTGTGTGTGTGTGTGTGTTTTGCGGTACTGGGGATTGAACCCAGGGGCATTCTACCTCCGAGCTACACCTCCAGCCCTATTTTTTTATTCTTTATTTTTTTGAAACAGGGTCTCACTAAGTTGCGGAGGGCCTCACTAAGCAGCTGAGGCTGGCCGTGAACCCGGATCCTCCAGTCTCAGCCTCCCAAGTACTGGGATTACAAGCGTGCGCCACCACGCCCGGCTCAGTATGTTGTGTTTTTTTGCTTAATTGAAATTTTCTGGGTTCTTGGCGTGAGTGAATTTTTATTATATCCTGGACATTTTAGATATGAGACTCTGGATAGCATTTATTTTTATTTTTATTTATTTTTTTGCAGTTCTAGGGATTGAACCCAGGGGCGTTCTACCTCCGAGCTCCACCCCCAGCCCTATTTTTTATTCTTTATTTTGAAACAGGGTCTCACTAAGTTGCGGAGGGCCTCACTAAGTAGCTGAGGCTGGCCGCGAACCTGAATCCTCCGGTCTCAGCCTCCCAAGTACTGGGATTACAAGCGTGTGCCACCATGCCCAGCTTATTTTTTATTTTGAAACAGGGTCTTACTAAGTTGTGGAGGGCCTAAGTTGCTAAGACTGGCCTCGAACATGCAATCCTCCTGTCTCAGCCTCCCAAGTACTAGGATTACAGGCATGCACCACCACACACCTGGCTAAATTCACATTTTTTTTTTTTTTGGTACTGGGGATCGAACCCAGGGGCATTCTACCTCTAAGATATGCCCCCCAGCCCTATTTTTTATTCTTTATTTTTAAAACAGGGTCTAAGTTGCAGAGGTCCTCACTAAGTAGCTGAGGCTGTCCGTGAACCTGTGATCCTCCTGTCTCAGCTTCCCAAGGACTGGGATTACAAGCGTGCACCACCACGCCCGGCTAAATTCACATTTAAAAAAAATAAAAATTTTCTGGTACTGGGGATGGAACCCAGAGGCATTCTACCTCTGAGCTACACCTCCAGCCCTTATTTTATTTATTTATTTTTTTTACTTTGAAACAGGGCCTCACTAAGTAGCTGAGGCTGGCCAGGAACCTGCGATCCTCCTGGCTCAGCCTCCCAAGTACTGGGATTACAGGTGAGTGCCACCGCACCTGGCTATGTTGCTTCCATTTGAATCAATACAGTAGCTTTGCTAAGGTTGTGGCCTCCATCTCAAGACTCCCACTTTCATGGACCATACCTTCAGTCTACGTGAGGTCCTCTCACCCTTTTATCTTCACCCGTCTTCCAGGCTGGCCTCTAAATTTGAATACTTTCCTACTCCACACAGGCCAGCCTATCTCATTCTTGCTCACCTTGTATACATTTAACAGGATTCCATGTGATCTCAGCCAAAAATGCCAAAGAAATAGCATGCTTGCTTTTAATAATCTATTGGTCAATGTAGGTGAAAATTACAATATTAAAGTAAAAACTGGGCTTTGTCTGATTTCATTGCTTTTCAATTTTGGGTAATAATGATGTATTTACCTAAAGTTTGCAATAAGTAGTAGAGCATCAGTTGGCATTCCAACTGCAATTGAGAATGAGTGATGAATGCCTACCTACATGAAGGCACTTCTTTTTTTTTTTTTTTGTGGTACCGGGGATTGAACCCAGGGGCGTTCTACCTCTGCACTACGCCCCTGGCCCTATTTTTTATACTTTATTTTGAAACCGGGTCTCATGAAGTTGCGGAGGGTCTCACTAAGGAGGAGAGAGAGAGAGAGAACTGAGGCTGGCCACGAACCCGGATCCTCCGGTCTCTGCCTCCCAAAGTACTGGGATTACAAGCATGCGCCACCACGCCCGGCCACGATGGCACTTCTTCACAATTGAGTAGTCTGTTAACAATGACCATTACATTTATGTTGATTCTAGAAATCTGAAAAATTGAACACAGTTGGTAGGGTGTTAGTTATGAAACAAACCAAAGAGGTTCTTGATTCAGGTATGAGAAAACTCGGGGAAATATTTCAAACACTGAGAGAAAAAGAACCATTATCACAGTTCAGACTTCCTGCAGCACTTAAATAAGGCTTCACTGAAGAAGCACAAATACAATATAACTTAAACATACAATCTAATAAACAAATATAAGCCAGGTGTGGTGGCACACGCCTGTAATCTAAGTACTTGGGAGTCTGAGACAGGAGGATCGCAGGTTTGAGGACAGTCTCAGCAAATTAGTGAGACCTTGTTTCAAAATAAAATAGAACTGGGGTGTAGCTTGTAGGTAGAATGCCGCTGGGCTCAATTCCCAGTACCAAACAAACAAACAAACAAAACCCCCTTGACTGTCATGCTTTAGACAATCTTTTGAACTACATAGTGGAAGAAATTTTCCAGTAAGTATTTGTGTCTTGATATTTCTTTTCTTTTCTTTTTTTTTTGCGGTTCCGGGGATTGAACCCAGGGGCGTTCTACCTCTGCGCTACACCCCCGGCCCTATTTTTTTATACTTTAATTTGAAACCGGGTCTCACAAAGTTACAGAGGGCCTCACTAGATAAAGAGAGAGAGACAGGGGGAGAGAGAGAGAGAGAGAGAGAGAGAGAGAAAGAGAGAGAGAGAGAGAGAGAGAGCTGAGGCT
>PVJS01062973.1:0-10599 GCA_004027185.1 Glis glis | reverse complement strand
GTGAGGAAAATATATCTCTGACATACTGATTTCACTTCCTTTGGATATATATCTAGAGGTGGGATTGATGTTTTTTTTTTTTTTTGCAGTACTGGGGATTGAACCCAGGACATTCTACCTCCGAGCTACACCCCCAGCCCTATTTTTTTTTTAATTCTTTATTTTGAAACAGGGTCTCACTAAGTTGTGGAGGGCCTCACTAAGTAGCTGAGGCTGGCCGCGAACCTGAATCCTCCGGTCTCAGCCTCCCAAATACTGGGATTACAAGCCACCACGCCCGGCTGATGGATCTATTTTGAGCATCTTTTCATGTGCTTATTGTTCATTCATATATCTTCTTTGAAGAAATGTATATTCGAATCTTTTACTCATTTTAAAATTGTATCATTTGTTGAGTGCTATACTTTCTTTATATATTCTATGTACAGTATGCAGTAGTCCCCTCCTATCCACAGGTATATTTTCCAAGACCCCCTGTGAATGCCTAACACCTTGGATAACACTGAACCCTAAATATGCCTTGATATTTCTTATGCATACATACCAATGATAAAGGTGTGGGTTTTTTTTTGGTGTGTGTGGGGGGGGTACTGGGGATTGAACCCAGGGGCATTCTACCTCCGAGCTACACCCCCAGCCCTATTTTTTTATATATTTTTTAATTTTTTTGTGGTACTGGGAGTTGAACCCAGGGGCATTCTACCTCCGAGCTACACCCCTAGCCCTATTTTTTATTTTTTATTTCGAAACAGGGTCTCACTAAGTTGCAGAGGGCCTCACTAAGTAGCTGAGGCTGGCTGTGAATGAACTACTGACTCATGCAACAATTTGTTTTTGTTTTTTTTTTTTTGCAGTACTGGGGGCATTCTACCTCCGAGCTACACCCCCAGCCCTATTTTTTGTTCTTTATTTTGAAACTGGGTCTCACTAAGTTGCAGAGGGCCTCACTAAGTAGCTGAGCCTGGCCGTGAACCCGGATCTTCTGGTCTCAGCCTCCCAAGTACTGGGATTACAAGTGTGCACCACCATACTCGACTTCCGCGAAGTTTTTTAAATTATATTTTTGATTATTCATTGCTAATGTATAGAATATGATTAATTTTTATGCATTGATTTTTTTGTGTGTGTGGTGCTAGGGATTGAACCCAGGGACCTTCTACCTCCGGGATACATCCCCAGCCCTATTTTATTTTTTATTTGGAAACAGTCCCACTGGATTGCTGAGAGCCTCAAGTGCTGAGACTGACCACGAACCTGTGATCCTCCTGTCTCAGCCTCCCAAGTACTGGGATTACAAATGTGCATCACCACGCCCGGCTTGATTTTTTTTTTATCCTGCGGCCTTTCCAAAGTTATTTATTAGTTCTAATTGTGTGTGTGTGTGTGTGTGTGTGTGTTTCTTAAGCTTTTTATATGTAGGATCATGTTATCTACAAATAAGTTAGCTTTCTTTTTCAGTTTGGATGCCTTTTACTTACTTGTTTTGCTTGCCTAATTTCCATGTCTAGAACCGCCAATACAGTGTTGAGTAGAAGTAAAAGTGGTTGTTCTTGTGCTGTTTCTTATTTTAGAGAAAAAGTATTTAATCTTTCACCCTTAAGTGTGATGTGAACTGTAGATTTTTGTTTGTTTGTTTCATAGATTCCCTTTATCAGGTTAAGAAAGTCCCTTTCTATTCCTAGTTTGTGGTGTGTGTGTGTGTGTGTGTGTGTGTGTGTGTGTGTGTGTGTGTGGTTTGTTTTTTTTTTGCTTTATCATGAAAAGTGTTAAATTTTCTCAAATGCCTTTTTTGCTTTGGGGTGATAATGTGTTTTGTCCTTTATTCTGTTGCCAATGTATTACATTAATTTACTTTTGGATGTTAAAGTGGTCTTGCCTTCCTATTATATATCCACTTGGTCATGATGTATAATCCTTTTTTTTTCCTGTGGTATTAGGCCCAGGGGCATTCTACCTCTGAGTTACACTCCCGCCCGATTTTATTTTTATTTGGAAATAGGGTCTTGCTAGGTTGATGAGAGTCTACTACTTGTTGAGACTGTCCTCAAACCTGCGATCCTCCTGTCTCAGCCTCCCAAGTACTGGGATTACAAGCATGCTTCACCACGCCCAGCTGTATAATAATCCTTTTTATATGTTACTGCATTCAGCTTTTGTATTTTGCTCAAAAATTTTGTATCAATATTTATTTATTTATTTTGCGGTACTGGGGATTGAACCCAGGGGCATTCTACCTCTGAACTACAGCCCCAGCCCTATTTTTTATTCTTTGTTTTTGAAACAAGGTCTCATTAAGTAGTGGAGGGCCTCACTAAGTAGCTGAGGCTGGCCATGAACCTATGATCCTCCTTCTCAGCCTCCCAAGTACTGGAATTACAAGTGTGCACCACCATGCCCACAATATTTATTTATTTTTTTTTTATTTTTTTGCGGTACCGGGGATTGAACCCAGGGGTGTTCTACCTCCGAGCTACACCCCTGGCCCTATTTTTTATCCTTTATTTTGAAACCGGGTCTCACGAAGTTGCAGAGGGCCTCACTAAGTAGCTGAGGCTGGCCGGAACCCGGAACCTGGATCCTCTGGTCTCAGCCTCCCAAGTACTGGGATTACAAGCGTGCGCCACCACACCCAGCCCGCCCACAATATTTATAAGGCAGGGCTGAGGGTGTAGTTCAGTGGTAGAGTGTGTGCTTAGTGTGTGTGGGACCCTGGGTCCAATCACCAGCACCAAAGGGCAAAAAATTGTGTGTGTGTTTGTAAGAAATACTGGTCTGCACTTTCTCATGTTTTTCTGGGTTCTTTGGCTTCTTGTTTTTCTTTGGCTTCTTAAAATTAGTTTAAAAAGTGTTTCTTGCTCTTCTGTTTTTTTGGAAGAATTTATGAAGAATAAATATCTTTTTTAAAACATTTGGTAACATTTATGAGTAAAGCTTTTGATGCCTGGGCTTTTCTTTATGGGAAGTTTTCCATCTCTTTATATGTTTTGGTCTATTCAGATTTTCTTCTTCTTTTTGGATCATTTTTACAAGTTTTCATCTTTCTAAGAATTTGTTCATTTCAGCTAGATATTATAATTTGTTGACATACTGTTCCCTTATAAGTCTCTTACTTCAGTAAGGTCGGTAGTGATGTTCTTTCTCCATATGATTTTTTTTTGTGTGTGTGTGTGGTACTGGGGATTAAACCCAGGGGCATTCTTCCTCCAAGCTACACCCCCTACTCCCTTTTTTATTTTTTGTTTTGAAACAGGATCTTACTAGGATGCTCAGAGTCTCACTACACTGCTGAGGCTATTCCCAAACCTGTGATCCTCCTGTCTCAGCCTCCCAAGTACTAGGATTACAGGCATGTACCACCACGCCCGGCTCTCCACGTGAATTTTTTTTTATTTTGTGGTACTGGGATTGAACCCAGGGGCATTCTACCTCCAAGCTACATCCCCAACCATTGTTTATTTTTTGTTTTGAAACAGGGTCTCACTAGGTTGCTGAGACTGTCTGTCTTCCAGCCTGCCATCCTTCTGTCTTAGCCTCCCAAATACTGGGATTACAGACATGGGCCGCCACACCCAGATTCCCCACGTACTTTTTCAGAATAAAAACTCAGCTGGGCGTGGTGGTGTAGATTTGTAATCCCAGTACTTGGGAGGATGAGACAGGAGGATCCTAGGTTCAAAGCCAGCCTCAGCAATTTAGCTAAGCCATTTGCAACTTAGTGAAGCCATTTGCAACTTAGTGAGACCCTGTTTCAAAATAAAAAGTAAAAATAGGACTGGGGTGTAGCTCAGAGGTAGAATGGCCCTGGATTCAATCCCTAGTACCACACACACACACCAAAAATAAGAATAAAAGCTCATTGTTATTAAAGATGCTTTGAAAATTGTTTTTCTGCCGGGCGTGGTGGCGCACGCTTGTAATCCCAGTACTTTGGGAGGCGGAGACTGGAGGATCCGGGTTCGCGGCCAGCCTCAGCTCTCTCTCTCTCTGTCTCTGTCTCTCTCTCTCTCTCTCTCTACTTAGTGAGGCCTTCCGCAACTTCGTGAGACCCGGTTTCAAAATAAAATATAAAAAATAGGGCCGGGGGTGTAGCGTGGGGGTAGAACACCCCTGGGTTCAATCCCCGGTACCGCCAAAAAAAAAAAAGAAAATTGTTTTTCTCAAAATCTTTGTTTAATTATCCTTGTTAATTATATACTTATTTTTACCAAGTGAGTATGTTTATGATCATTTATTTTGTCCTGTATTTAAATATTTAAAAATTAGCCGGGAATGGTGACTCATGCTTATAATCCCAGGACTTGGGAGGCTGAGACAGGAGGATCGCAGGTTCATGGCCAGCCTCAGCAACTTAGGCCATCGGCAACTTAATGAAACCTATTTCAAATTAAAAAAACATTTTTTTAAATAGGGCTGGGGGTCTAGCTCAGAGGTAAAATGCCCCTGGGTTCAATCCCCTCTAACACACACACATACACATACACACACACACACAATTATTTTACCGTATAGCTAAACATTAATTTACTATTCATTTCAAATAAAGTCTTTTTGACATTCAAAAAAAGAAAATTGTTTTTTAGTAATATGAGAATATGACCCTAACAAGATGGTAAGTAAAAAAAGCAAGATATAAAATTGGCCAGGTGTGGTAGCACACACCTCTAGTCTCATTACTTGGAGGCTGAGATAGAAGAATGGCAGGCTTGAGTCCAGTCTCAGCAACTTAGCAAGCAAGGCCCTCTGCAACTTGGTGAGACCCTGTTTCAAAATAAAAAATAAAATAGGGCTGGGAGTGTAGCTCAGAGGTAGAATGCCCCTGGGCTCAATACCCAGTGAAACACACACACACACACACACACACACACACACACACACACACACAAAGATATAAAATTGAACAGTTTTTATTGTTGAGTTTTAAGAGTTCTTTTTTTTTTTTTTTTGGAACTGGGGATTGAACCCAGGGGCATTCTACCTCAGAGCTACACCCCCAGCCCTATTTTTTGTTCTTTATTTTGAAACAGGGTCTCACTAAGTTGAGGAAGGCCTCACTAAGTAGCTGAAGCTGGCCGTGAACCCGGATCCTCCAGTCTCAGCCTCCCAAGTACTGGGATTACAAGCGTAGGCCACCATACCTGGCTTAATAGTTCTTTATAGATTCTGGATACTGGACCTTCATCAGCTTTATGGTTTACAAATAATTTCTTCCATTCTGTGAATTGTCTTTTCACTTCCTTGGTAGTGTCTTTTGATTCCTCTTTTATTTTGGGAAGGGGGGTACTAGGGTTTGAGCCCAGGGGCATTCTACCTTCTAGCTACACTCCCAGCCCTATTTTATTTTTTATTTTGAAACAGGGGCTCACTAAGTTGCTGAGGCTGGCCTCAAACCTGTGATCCTCCTGTCTCAGCCTCCCAACTACTAGGATTACAGGCATGTGCTACCACACTTGACGTCTTCAATTTTTTTTTTTTTTTGGTACTAAGGATTGAACCCAGGGGTGTTCTACCTCTGAGCCAGCCCTTTTTATTTTTTGTTTTGAAACAAGATCTCACTAGGTTGCTGAGAGTCTCCCTACATTGCTGAGGCTGTCCTCGAACCTGCAATCCTCCTGTCTCAGTCTCCTAAGTACTGGGATTACAGGTGTGCACCGGGCTGCCCTCCTCTATTTTTAAGATTATTTGTTGATTTATATGGCCTTTATACCTTAGCTGGGTGTGATGGCACATGCCTGGAATCTAGTATTTGGGAGGCTAAGACAGGAGGATCACAGAGTCAAGACCAGCCTCAGCAATTTAGTGAGACCTATTTCAAAATAAAACATTTAAATAGGGCTAAAGGTATAGTTCAGAGGAAGAATGCCCCTGGGTTCAATTCTCAGTACCCCCCCCAAAAGTAAGTAAGTAAGTAAATAAATAACTTTTACACCTTGACTAAAAGTATTACTTCATGAAATTCTGTTGACTCTGTGGTATGAAGTACTGACTTGTGCATTCTAATGCGCCTGTGACTGCATTTGTGCTTTAGTTTGCTGGTGGTAACTGTTAAATAAAAAGAAACTTGACTCCAGATACTTTGCCCAGAAATAAATAGAAAAAACATTTTTGAGTAAAGGTGATGAATTTACTATTTTTTCCCTCTGCAACAGAAGGCATCAGTAGCTTTGTAATTTATTCCAGGAAATAAAAGGGATAGTTTTCTGTCTGTGATATCCCATGACACTAAAGACCAGCTGTATTTTTTTTTTTTTTTTTGTGGTACTAGGGATTGAACCCAGGGGCGTTCTACCTCCGAGCTACACCCCTGGCCCTATTTTTTATCCTTTATTTTGAAACCAGGTCTCACGAAATTGTGGAGGGCCTCACTAAATAGCTGAGGCTGACCGCGAACCCGGATCCTCTGGTCTCCGCCTCCCAAGTACTGGGATTACAAGCGTGCGCCACCACGCCCGGCTACCAGCTGTATTTTTGATGTACTGGTATTTCTCTGCAACTTAGTGAGAGCCTGTTTCAAAATAAAGAATAAAAAATAGGGTTAGTGGTGTAGCTCAGAGGTAGAATGCCCCTGGGTTCAATCCCCAGTACCACAAAAAAAAAAAAAAATAGTGATGTACTGGTATTTCACATTTCCTTATATAAATAAGGCCATTTAGCCAGGTGTGGTGGTACAAGCTCATAATCTCAGTACTTGGGAGGCTGAGACGGATTCCGGTTCGCAGCCAGCCTCAGCTACTTAGTGAGGCCCTCCACAATTTAGTGAGACCCTGTTTCAAAATAAAGAATAAAAAACAGGGCTGGGGGTGTAGCTGAGAGGTAGAATGCCCCTGGGTTCAATCCCCAGTATTGACAAAAAAAAAAAAAAGAAATAGACCATTTGTTTTGAAAGATGTAAAGGCTAAGTAACCTATACTTCTCTCACCACTGGGATTGAGGGAATGGTAATGATGAGTTACTTACAGCCAACAAACAAGTAGAGACAGTGATAATAGAAATGGAAATTGAAGGCCGGGCATGGTGACGCACATTTGTAATCTCAGTACTTTGGGAGGCGGAGACTGGAGGATCCAGGTTGGCGGCCAGCCTCAGCTCTCTCTCTCTCTCTCTCTCTCTCTTTCCCTGTCTCTCTCTCTCTCTCTACTTATGAGGCCCTCCACAACTTCGTGAGACCCGGTTTCAAAATAAAGTATAAAAAATAGGGCCGGGGGTGTAGCGTGGAGGTAGAATGCCCCTGGGTTCTAGCCCCGGTACCGCAAAAAGAAAAAAAAAAAAAGAAATGGAAATTGAGGCTACATCTCACCTTTGGGGAAAATTTACTTTAAATCTATTTCCTTTTTCTTTTTCTTTTTTTCTTTTTTTGATACTGGGTATTGAACCAGGGACATTCTACCTCTGAGTTACAGCCCCAGCCCTATTTTTTATTCTTTATTTTGAAACAGGGTCTCACTAAATTGTGGAGGGCCTCACTAAGTAGCTGAAGCTGGCTGCGAACCTGCAATCCTCCTGTCTCAGCCTCCCAGTTACTGGGATTACAAGCATGTGCCACCACGCCTGGCTTAATTCTGTTTTCTTTTCTTTTTTTTTTTTTTTTGCAGTACCGGGGGTTGAACCCAGGGGCATTTTACCTCTGAGCTACACCCCCAGCCCTATTTTTTTATTCTGTATTTTGAAACAGGGTCTCGCAAAGTTGCGGAGTGCCTCACTAAGTAGCTGAGGCTGTCCGCAAACGCGGATCCTCCAGTCTCCACCTCCCAAGTACTGAGATTACAAGCGTGCGCCACCACGCCCAGTTCTAATTCTGTTTTCTTAAGACAGCTTTTCTTGGTGAAGAAAATTAAATCATGAAGAAAGAGGGAGGTAGCTACATGAAGGAAAAAAATTTTTAATTAACCCTGTTTGAGTCATGTAATAATTGATGATTTTTAGTGACTTTTTATCTTTCATGCATGATGATATATTTAATTCTATTTAATTTTTTTTAAGCTAATAGTAGCTGTTGACCAAGAAGAAATTCCTAGACTTCAGGCCCTATATGAAAGAGGCCTGCAGAATGGTGTCCAAGGCTTGAGACTGATCCAGCAGGAGGATATAAAAAAGAAGGAGCCATATTGTAGGGTAAGTGATTCACCAGCCTCATGCACATGGCCAAAGGGATGTTTTCATTTAGGGCTCAGTCCTGTTACATGAAGGCTGAGGGTGAGTTTATAGGAGGCAGGAAGCATGAAATCAGTTTGATGATCCTGGCACAGAAGTAGTGACGTGACAGAAGAGGGCATTACCACGAACTAGGGACACTTGATTTCTTCTTTCCCTGTGAGAAAAAAACAAGTCCAACCAACAAAGGCAAGATGAGACAATATGGTATGGAAAATACTGAACAGTGAGGTGTGGTTGGAGCATAATATCTAGGGAGAGATAAAAGAGGAGGCTGGAAAGGCAAGATGGGGTCCATATAAAGGAATTGGCATCTTTGTTACTAACTTTGAAATTTTTCTAGTAGGCATGGGGAGCAACTGAATTTATTTATTTATGTATTTATTTTTTTTTGGTACTGGGGATTGAACCCAGGGGCATTCTACCTCCAAGGTATACCCCCAGACCTATTTTATTTTTTATTTTGAAACAGGGTCTCGCTAGGTTGCTGAGAATCACGCTAAGTTGCTGAGGCTGGGCTCAAACCTGCGATCCTTGTATCTCAGCCTCCCAAGTACTGGGATTACGGGAGTGTACCACTATGGCCGCCTGTAACTGAACATTTTTGAGGAGGGTAGCTACACTGTCTGATCTCTATGTTAGGAAGATATGCCTGGCATGAATGTGAAGGATAAATTGTACAGTATCTTACTTAAAACATATTATGGGAGCCGGGCGTGGTGGCGCACGCTTGTAATCCCAGTACTTTGGGAGGCGGAGACCGGAGGATCTGTGTTTGCGGCCAGCCTCAGCTCTCTCTCTCTCTCTCTCCCTCTCCTTTTCTCTCTCTCTCTCTCTACTTAGTGAGGCCCTCCGCAACTTCGTGAGACCCGGTTTCAAAATAAAAGTATAAAAAAATAGGGCCGGGGGTGTAGCGCAGAGGTAGAACGCCCCTGGGTTCAATCCCCGGTACAGAAAAAAAAATGTTATGGGGAAACTATCTTAATCTTTTTTTTTTTATGTTCATTTATTGGTGCATTGTAATTATACATTTTGATATATGTCAGGGTATCAACATCATACATGCACACATTGCTCATTTAGCCTCCCTCCAATCCCACCCTGTTCCCTTCCCCTTCCCTCCCTTTCATGCTCCAGATAGTGATTGAGTCTTATAGGTTTGTGTATGTACATCATATGCTATAGCGTGTTTCCCTCCACCCCCCCTCCCAACTCCCTCAGTTAGGTCACCTTCTTTGTCCATCTAAAGATTTCTTCTTCTTCCCTTCTAAGTCCCATTCTATCTAGCTCCCACAGATTAGGAGGGACATCCGATTTTTTACTCTTAGTGACTTACTAATATCACTTAGCATAATGTTCTCTAGTTCTCTCCATTTCCCTGCAAATGATGTGATTTTGTTCTTCTTTGTGGCTGCGTAAAATTCCATTGTGTACATATCCCATAGTTTTCTGATTCATTCATCTGTTGATGGACACCTTGGCTGGTTCCAAAGTTTGGCAATTGTGAATTGTGCTGCTATAAACATAGATACACATGCATTAGTCTAGTAGTTGGGTTTTAGTTCTTTGGGGTAGATACCTAGAAGTGGTATTGCTGGGTCATACAGTAGGTTTATTCCCATTCTTCTGAGGATCCTCCACACTGTTTTCCACAGCGGTTGCACTAATTTGCAATTCCACCAACAGTGTAGTAGAGTTCCTACTTCTCCACATCCTCGCCAGCACTTGTTGTGTTTTTAATGATTGCCATTCTAATTGGGGTTAGGTGAAATCTCAGGGTAGTTTTGATTTGCATCTCTCTGATTGCTAATGAAGTTGAACAGTTTTTCATACATTTATGGGCCATTTGTATTTCTTCTTCTGTGAAGTGTCTATTTAGTTCACTTGCCCATTTTTTGACTGGGTTATTTGTTTTTTTAGTGGTGATTTTTTTAAGTTCTTTGTATATTCTAGATATGAGTCCTCTATCAGAGGAGTAGCTGACAAAAATCTTCTCCCATTCTGTTGGTTCTCTGTTGAGGTTCTTGATTGTTTCCTTTGCTGCACGAAAACTCTTTATTTTAATGCAATCCCACGTATTAATCCTCATTTTAGTTTCCTGAGCCTTTGGGGTCTTGTTGAGGAAGTCTTTACCTGTGCCTATGTGTTGAAGTGTTGGGCCTATGCCCTCTTCGAGTAGCTGCAAGGCCTCTGGTCTGATTTCTAGGTCTTTGATCCATCTTGAGTTGACTCTAGTGCAGGCTGAGAAAGTAGGGTTTATTTCTATTTTTCTGCATATGGTTAGCCAGTTTTGCCAGCACCATTTGTTGAAGAGGCTATCCTTTTTCCAGTGGGTGTTTTTAGCCCCTTTGTCAAAAATCAATTGGCTGTAGGTGTGTGGGTTTGTTTCGGAGTCTTCTATTCTGCTCCATAGGTCTATGTGTCTGCTTTTCTGCCAATACCATGCTGTTT
>PVJS01062972.1:0-10600 GCA_004027185.1 Glis glis | reverse complement strand
GGGTTCACGGCCAGCCTCAGCTCTCTCTCTCTCTCTCTCTCTCTCCTTAGTGAGGCCCTCGGCAACTTCATGAGACCCCGTTTCAAAATAAAGTATAAAAAATAGGGCCGGGGGCGTAGTGCGGAGGTAGAACGCCCCTGCGTTCAATCCCCGGTACCGCAAAAAAAAAAAAAAAATTCCTAGAAAGAAACAAAAACAGATACAACATATAAAAATATCTGGGACACTCTAAAGGCAGTATTAAGAGGAAAATTCATAGCATGGAGTGCTCACATAAGAAGAACAGAAAATCACCAAATAAATAACCTAATGACACACCTCAAAACCCTTTGAAAAACAGGAACAAAATAAAACCAAAGCCAATAGAAGACAGGAAATTATTAAAGTCAGAGCAGAAATCAATGAAGTAGAGAATAAATAAACAATACAAAAAGTCAACAAAACCAAAAGCTGGTTCCTCAAAATAATAAACAGGATAGATAAACCACTAACCAAAAGAAAGAGAGAATCAACCCAAATTACTAAAATAAGAGATGAAAAAGGTGATATTACCAGCAACAACACGGAAATCCAGAGGATAATCAGAAACTACTTTGAAAAACTATACTACAACAAAATGGAAAACCTAGAAGAAATTGACAAATTTCTAGACATGTACAACCTTCCTAAGTTGAATCAAGAAGATATATAAAATTTAAACCGACCAATAGTAATCAAAGAGATTGAAGCAACAATAAAGAACCTACCATCAAAGAAAAGCCAAGGACCAGATGATTTCCCAGGTGATTTTTGTTTTTTGGCAGTACTGGGGATTGAACCCAGGGGCATTCTACCTCTGGGCTACAACCCTAGCCCTATTTCTTATTCTTTATTTTGATACAAGGTCTCACTAAGTTGCGGAGGGCCTCACTAAGTAGCTGAGACTGGCTGCGAACCCAGATCCTCCTGTCTCAGCCTCCGAAGTACTGGGATTACAAGCATGCACCCCCACACCTGGCTCCATGTGAATTTTATAAAACCTTTATAGAAGAACTAATCCCAATACTCCTCAATCTATTCCATGAAATTAAAAGAAACAGGACCCTCCCAAATACATTCTATGAAGTCAACATCATATTAACACCAAAACCAAATAAAGACAGCTCAAGAAAAGAAAACTATAGGCCTATATCATTGATGAACTTAGATGCAAAACTTCTAAACAAAAAACTAGCAACACACATTCAAAACCACATCAAGAAAATCATACACCATGACCAAGTTGGGTTCATCCAGGGATGCAAGCCTGGTTCAACATATGAAAAACAATCCATGTAATCCACCACATAAACACAACTAAAGACAAAAATCACATGATCATTTCAATAGATGCTGAAAAGAAATTTGACAAAATCCAACGCCCATTGATGCTAAAAACACTGCAGAGAATAGGAAGAGAAGGAACATATCTCAACATCATGAAGGCAATATACAATAGGCCCACACCAACATCATGTTGAATGGGGAAAATTCATGAGAGTTCCTCTTAACAACAGAAACAAGACAAGGATGTCTACTATCACCACTCCTTTTCAATATAATACTAGAGACTCTTGCCAGAGCAATAAGGTAAGAAAAGGAAATAAAGGAGTAAAAATAGGAAAAGAAGAACTGAAACTATCTCTATTTGCAGATGACATATTATACTTAGAAGACCTAACAAACTCAACCAAAAGTCATAGAACTGATCAACAAATTCAGTAGTGTCTGGATACAAAATCAATCTTAAAAAACCAGAAGCTTTTCTATATGCCAACCATAAATCCAGTGGAAAAGAAATCCAGAAAACATTTCCAGTCATGATATCCCCCAAAACAATAAAATACTTAGGAATAAACCTAACCAAGGAGGTAAAAGATCTCTACAAGGAAAATTATACAACATTGAAAAAAGAAATTGAAGATCTTAGAAGATGGAAAGACCTCACATGCTCTTGGATAGGCAGAATAAATATCATCAAAATGGCCAATCTTCCAAAAGTGATCTACATGCTCAATGCAATACCCATTCAATTACCAAGGTCATTCTTCACAGGCATAGAAAAATCGGCCCTTAAATTCATTTGGAACAACAAAAAACCCAAGAATAGCCAAAGTAGTTCTCAGCAACAAGAACCATGCAGGAGGCATCACAATACCTGACTTCAAATTATACTACAGAGTCATGGTAATTAAAACAGCATGTTATTGGCACAAAAGCAGACACATAGACCAATGGAGCAGAATAGAAGACGCAGAGACAAATCCGCACACTTACAGCCAATTGATTTTTGACAAAGGAGCCAAAAACATACACTGGAAAAAAGATAGCCTCTTCAACAAATGGTGATGGCAAAACTGGTTAACCACATGGAAAAAAAATGGAAATAAACCCCACTTTCTCACCCTGTACAAGAGTTAATTCAAGATGGATCAAAGATCTAGAAATTAGACTAGAGGCCTTGCAGCTACCTGAAGAAGGCATAAGTTGAACTCTTCAACACATAGGCACAGGCAAAAACTTCCTCAGCAAGACCCCAAAGGCACAAGAAGTTAAAAAGAGGATCAATTCATGGGATTGCACTAAACTGAGGAGCTTCTGCACCGCAAAGGAAACTATCAAGAACCCCAGGGAGAAGATTTTTTCAGCTACTCCTCTGATAGAGGACTAATATCTAGAATATACAGAGAACTCAAGAAACTCACCGCTAAAATAAACAACCCAATCAACAAATGGGCAAGTGAACTAAACAGACACTTCACAAAAGAAGAAATTCAAATGGCTAATAAATGTATGAAAAAAATGTTCAGCATCATTAGCAATCAGAGAGATGCAAATCAAAACTACCCTGAGATTTCACCTAACCCCAATTAGAATGGCAATCATTAAAAACAATAATAAATGCTGGCGAGGATGTGGAGAAGTAGGAACTCTAACACACTGTTGGTGGGATTGTAAATTAGTGCAACCAGTTTGGAAAACCACCATGCCCGGCTGGAAATTTTTTAATTAAAAGGATTAAATTTTTTTGAATTAATGAAAGTTAATAAGGAAATTATTTTATTTTCTATTCATAGTGAGGACTTGATTTTGTTGGTAGTGTAGTTCCAATGGACAAATCCTCTTCTGTTCTGAATGGTTAAAGGCTTCTGTTGTCCCTACTTGATAGGGGCATGTATCCGTTGTCATTTAGCAACTTGGGTCTAGGCAGGTCAAGTTGCGGTCATTTGAGTCCTTTCTCAACTTCTTTTGCGTGTGTGTGTGTGTGGTACTGGGGATTGAACCCAGGGGCATTCTGTCTCCAAGCTACACCCCCAGCCCTACTTTTTATTCTTTATTTTGAAACAGGGTCTCACTAAGTTACGGAGGGCCTCACTAAGGCTGGCCACAAACCTGCGATCCTCCTGTCTCAGTCTCCCAAGTACTAGGGTTAAAAGTATGTTCCACCATGCCCGGCTTTTCAACTCCTTTCTGAATCAGTTTATGGTTTGGTTATTCTTCCTTGCTCGGGGTAGTTTTGAAATTATATTGGGTGGGAGAGGGAGAAGACCTTCTCCTTGTCTCTACACCCAGTGATCTTGGTTGCGTGGCCTAAGAGCACCTCGGGGGACTGTGCTTATGATGAGTTCTACACCCCCTTTGTTATGTCCAGGTGGGGATTGCTAGGGCGAGGACCTGGAGATACTTTCCAGACTGCACAGACCCTGCTGATGGCATCTGTGCAGGAGTGAGCCTTAATTGTGTGGTGGTCCTCTGTATCTTCGCAACCCAGGATTACAATTTAGCAAGACCCTGTTTCAAAAATAAGCTGGGTGTGGTGGCACACGCTTGTAATCCCAGTACCTGGGAGCCTGAGACCGGAGGATCCAGGCTCGCGGCCAGCCTCAGCTACTTAGGCCCTCGGCAACTTAGTGAGACCCTTGTTGCTTGGGCTCGTGCTGCTGCCACTGGGTGTATAGCAAAATCTATACCGTTTTGCAAGGAGAGCCTGCTAGCAGTTCCTGGTTGATGAAACCCCTGAGTCTGGGGTCCTGCTAATGCTTCTCCCAGTGCTACTTGGGGTGGGGGTGGGGGTATTCACTGGTCTAAGCCAGTCTGTTGACACTGACTTTGCAGCTGTGGCTCGGCTGTGTCAGTGGTGATGCTTGTTGATATCAGCTCCTCTCTGCAGTTTCAAATCTGGTCTGTATGGGCTGTTTTCAAGAACTGTGTAGCTGGGTTGAGTGGAACTTGCACAGTACTGCTCAGTACTGCCAAGCAGAGGAGCACTGGTGGTAGGTCGTAGGGTGTAAATGATCTCAGGCTTGGCTGTGAGAGCATGGGTGCCTGTAGCTTCCTTGTTCACCTCTCGAAGCCAGAGGAGCTTTTCAGTGCTTCTTACTACCCAGATGGCTCCATGTTCCAGCGGATTCTGTTTATGCTGGGACCAGAACTGTGGGAGGATGGGGCTCTGCACTGTGCCCCGATATGGCTGGCCCTAGGGGCACTGGCGCCGGCTTCTGCTCTGGCAGGTTCCCCCCCTCATCTTTTCCCGACCAGGTCGGCTCTAAGGGTTGGACCCGGCTTGGATGTGATGTGGGGGTACAAGCCTTGAGCAGCTGCCCCTTCCCTGATAGCTGCTTGGTAGGTACCGCCAAGCGAGCTTTTCTGATGGGTCAGACTGTTAGCTGGGTTATTGATGAGAAGCTATTTGTTCCCGCCGTTCGGTTACCTCGAAAAGCTAAGGGAAACCTCTTTTGGTGGATTGTCTTAGGGCTCTTAGGGCTTTGCGTTGTCATGTCTGCCATCCTGCGCCCAACCCCCTGTTTTATTTTTATCTTGAAACAGGGCCCCACAGTGAGACCCTGTGTCAGATGGAGTTCTCTCATTTCTGTTATAATCTGAGTTCCTGCTACTTCTTTTTCTGGCTTGTCTTGCATTTTCTCTTTTGAAGAAACTGAACCCTTCATCCTGAAGAGTTTCCCGTGTTCTGATCTGTGCCAGTTGCCTCTCTGAAGTTCTTAACACCTTCCTCAGTCTTCCATGTATTCTGTAAATCAATAGTTTGTATGTATGTACATGCATGCATGTCTGTAAACAAAAAAATTATCGCTTCTTTCTGGCAAAGGTATTTCATAGGTATTGTTGTGTGCCTCTATCAAGAGACAAATAATGTTAGGTTTTCTTTTTTGTGATATTAAGGTTGATCATTGGATTCAGGTCTTATCAACCTAATGATTGTTTCAGTAGAAATCTATGGCTCATTATTTTATTAGGGCCACTGATATTCTATCAATAATTAATCTATCGGAGTAGTGACATTCTATCATTCTTTCTTCATTTATTACTTGGAATTATTGAAAAAAATTTTCCCCGCCATGCTTTTGTGTTACCTGAGGTATAATTTATGTAGAAAAGAAAGGTAAGTGCTTGATATCTTATCTGTATTTACCAAATAACGAAATAAAAAGTTGTTTTCCTAGCATTCTGCAAGAATTGTCAGTTAGACATTTTTAGCATTATTATTTAGATATTAATTTTAAAATAGTTAATATACTTTAGTCTATTGAAAATGTCATTTTTAAATCTAATATTGAGGGATAATTTTAATTCACCAATTTTAAAAGTACAATTTAATGGTGTTTGACATAGGCATATAGTCATATAATCATCATTACAATAAGTATAGAACATTTCCAACACCCCAAAAAGTTCTCCTTGCAGTCACCCTCCCCCAGTCCCAGAAATCCATTGAACTGCTCTTTGCCACTATGGATTAAATTTTCTAGAATTTAATTTCAATGTAACTACATAGTGTTTTTCTTCCTGCAACTTACTGCATAAATTATGCTTTTTGAGTCAGCTCTAAGAAATCTTTGCCTTACTACTCAAGGCTGCAATTAATTTGTTTATATTTGGTTTTTGTAATTAAATCTATGATCTATTTTCCCAGATAATTTTTAATGTAGAATAAAGTGTGGATTGAGATTTTATTTTTGTTTTTTTTTTAGTGTTTTGCATATGGTTGTCCAGTTGTTTTAGAACTATCCCTTCTCTTGCAGAGTTGGTTTTTACCTCTTTGAAATCAGTTTGGCATTTCTGTGGGACTATTTCCGATCTCTCTACTTTAGTTAATTGATTTGTATGTTTATACTAGTAGTCTTCCGATTTTACACTCTCTCTCTCTCCTTCCCTCCAGGGGACCACTGGGCAATGTCTGGAGACGTTTTTAGTTGTCACAACTACAGCGCTACTAGTTTGTAATGGGTAGAAGCCAAAGATATTGCTAAACATCCTACAATGCACAGGACAGCTCCCCAGAACAAAAAAAATTATCATGTTTAAAGTGATAGAGCTGAGGTTTAGAAATGCTGGTCATTACTGTATGGTCCATGGTCAATGTTGTAACTACTCAACTCTGCTTTGAGCATGAAAGCAGCCACAAATTATATGTGAATGAATGAAAATGGCTGTGTTATAATATAAACTTTATGCGCTAGAAATTGAATTTCATACAATTTTAATTTATAGTCTTATTTTGAAAAGTTTCCAACCATTAAAAGTTTAGAAATTCTTCTAAGCTCACAGGCCACATGGAGACAGTTAATTGGCCAGAGTTGGTACTCTAGCTCACTTTGCTCACCTCTGCTTTATTTCACTGATTTCCATGTTAATCTCTGTTTCCTTCTAATTATCTTTGGTTTAATGTGTTTTTTAAGTTTGTATGGTAAAAATTTATATTGTCAATTTAGATTTTCCTCTATTGTTCAATAAGCATTTAAAGCTAGAAATTTCCTGAGCCCGCCGTTTTGGTGCATGCCTGTGATCCCAGTATGTGGGAGGCTGAGACAGGAGCATCATGGGTTCGAGGTCAGTGTGAGGGAACATAGTAAGACCCTGTCTCAAAATAAAATACTGACTTTATGTTTGTTCTATCAGTTACTTAGAAAGGAGTGTTTAAATATTCAGCTTTTGGGGGGAGGAGTATTGAGAATTGAACCCAGGGGTATTCTACCTCTGAGCTTTTTCTACCTAGCCTTTTTCTTTCCTTCCTTCCTTCCTTCCTTCCTTCCCCTCCCTTCCCCTCCCTTCTCTTCCCTTCCTCCCTTCCTCCCTTCCTTCCTTCCTTTTCTTTTTTTTGTGATACTAGGAGTGGAACCAGGGGCATTATACCTCCAAGCTACACTCCCAGCCCTTTTTATTATTATCATTATTTTTTTTTTGTGGTACAGGGATTGAACCAAGGGGCGTTCTACCTCCGCACTACACCCCCGGCCCTATTTTTTTTATACTTTATTTTGAAACCGGGTCTCACGAAAAGTTGCAGAGGGCCTCACTAGGTAGAGAGAGAGAGAGAGACAGGAAGAGAGAGAGAGAGAGAGAGCGAGCTGAGGCTGGCCGAGAACCCGGATCCTCCGGTCTCCGCCTCCCAAAGTACTGGGATTACAAGCGTGCGCCACCACGCCCAGCTATCATTATTTTTTAAAACAGGGTCTCACTAAGTTTCTGAGGCTGGCCTCATAGCTGCAATCCTCCTATCTCAGCCTCCCACATACTGGGATTAGAGGTGTGCACCACCAAACCCAGTGAAATCTCCAACTTTAATTGTGTGTACCTTCTATTCCATTGGTCTGTGTGTCTGCTTTTATGCTACTGACATGCTATTTTTCTTACTATAGCTCTGTAGTATAATTTGAAATCAGGAAATGTGGTGACTCCTGCATGGTTCTTTGTGTGTGGGGGGGGATTGAACCCAGGGGCATTCCACCTCCGGGCCACACCCCCAGCCCTTTTTTTTATTCTTTATTTTGAAACAGGGTCTCACTAAGTTGCAGAAGGCTTCACTAAGTAGCTGAGGCTTACCACGAACCCAGATCCTCCTGTCTCAGCCTCCCAAGTACTGGGATTACAAGCGTGTGCCACCATGCCTAGCTCCTGCATGGTTCTTATTGCTCAAAATTGTTTTGGCTATTCTGGGTCTTTTGTTTTTCCATTTGAATTTCAGAACCATTTTTTCTAGTTCGTTGATGAAGGACATTGGTATTTTGGTAGAGACTGCATGAACTCTGTAAATTTCTTCTGGTAGTATGGCTATTTTGATAGTATTTATTGTACCTACTGAAGAACATGGGAGATCTTCCCATCATCTGTGATCTTCAGTTTCTTTTCTTAGTGTTCTATAATTTTCATTGTAGAGGTCTTTTCAGAACACCAACTTTTTGTTTCATTGATCCTTTGCATTGATTTTTATTCTGTATTTCATTAATTTCAGCTCTGATTTTATTATTTTCTGCCTTCTGCTTGCTCTGGATTAAGTTTCTTCCTGTTTTTCTAGGACCTTGAGATATATGGTTAAGTTGTTTATTTGGGATTTTTCTCTTTGTTTGTTTTTTAATGTGGGCACTCAGTGGTATAAAGTTTCCTCTGAAAACCACTTTTATAGTGTCCCAGAGATTCTAGTAAGTTGTGTCTCTATTTTCATTTGATTCTAGGAATTTTTGAATTTCTCTTATTTCTACTATGATCCAGTCCTCATTCAAAAGTGTATTGTTCGCCATGTGTGGTGGCACCTACCTGTAATTTCATTACTTGGGAGTCTAAGACAGGATTATAGGTTCAAGGCCAGCCTCAGCAACTTAGTGAAACCCTGTTTCTTCCATTTTTTTTTTTTTTTGGTGGTATTGGAGATTGAACCCAGGGGCATTCTACCTCTGAACTACACCCCCAGCCCTATTTTTTTCTCCATAATTATTTTGAAACAAGGTCTCACTAAGTTGCAGAGGGCGTGAACCCCTGTTTCAAAATAAAAAATAAAATATGGCTGGGAGTGTAGCCGAGAGGTAGAATGCCCCTGGGTTTAGTCCCTAGCACTAAAGAAAAGTATATTGTTAAATCTTCATGCATTTATGAAAGTCCTCTGGATCTTCTTGCTGTAATCTCTAATTTCAGCCCATTACAATCTGAAAAGATGCAAGGAATTGTATCAGTTTTTTGAATGTGCTAATACTTTGTGGCGTAGAATATGGTCTATTTTGGAGAAGGTTCCATGAGCAACTGAAAAGAATGTGAACTCAACTGTTATTTGATGAAATACTCTGTAAATGTCTGTTAGGTCCATTTGATTTATAGTATTCTTTTGGTCTGAAGAGTCTTTATTGATCTTTTGCCTAGATGACCTATCTGATGTTAAGAGAAGTGTTGAAGTCTGCCGGTATTATTGTATTGGGGTCAATCTGAGTCTTAATGTCAAGTAGTGTTGGTTTTATGTAAGTGGGAGTGCCAGTGTTTGGAACATAAATGTATACTATAATTATATCTTCTTGTCAGATTGTTCCTTTTTTTTGGCACTGGGGATTGAACCCAGAAGCATTCTACCTCTGAGCTCCACCCCCATCCTTAGTTTTTTTTGTGTGTGGTACTGGGGATTGAACCCAGGGGCATTCTACCTCTGAGCTAGGCCCCCAGTCCTATTTTTTATTTTTTTGAAACAGGGTCTCACTAAGTTGCAGACGGCCTCACTAAGTAGCTGAGGCTGGCCACGAACTTGGATCCTCCGGTCTCAGCCTCCCAAGTACTGGAATTACAAGCGTATGCCACCACGCCCGGTGGATTGTTCCCTTTATCAGTAAGAAGTGACCCTCTTTGTGTCTTCTGATACATTTTGGCTTGAAGTCTGCTTTGTTGGATATAAGAGTAGTCACTCCTGCTTGCTTTTGGTCTCCGTTTGCATGAAATATCTTTTTCCATCCTTTCCCCTTTTAGCATCCTTTCCCCCTTTTAGCCTGTGAATATCTTTGCCTATAAAGTGAATTTCTTGTAAGCAACATATAGTTGGACTTTGATTTTTAATTCACTTTCTCAGTCTATGTCTTTTGATTGGGGAGTTAAAACCATTTACATTTAGTGGTGTTATAGAGAGGTGTTTGCTATTGCCTGTCATTTTTAATTATATCTTTTGTTTGATTTAATTTTAGTTCTCTTTTACTTAGTCGCTCTTCTAATGGAATTCATCTGTTCTCTGGCTCTGGAGTTTATTTTTTATTGCTTCTTTGTGTATTCTTTCTTTTCTTCTCTTTTTAGTCTTGTCTATTTGGAGTTCAGAATGTTTCCTGTATATGAATGTTCATCACATTTTCCAAGTTTGGAAAATTCTGATATTATTTCTCTTAGGAGATTATTTATGCCCTTGGTTTGTACCTTCTCAATGTCACTTATCCTCAGGCTTGGTCTCTTGATATTTTCCTAGATTTCTTGAATGTTCTGATCATGGCCTCTTATTGTCTTTTCTTTATTACTGACTGAGTGTTCGAGTTCATATACACCGTCTTTTATGCCCGAGACTCTGTTTTCCATGTGGTCTATTCTATTGGTAATACTTTCTATTGAATGATTTATTGTCTTTTCATTCAGGATTTGTTTTTTTTTTGGGAGTTTCAATTTCTTTATTGAAACATTATTTCACAACCAGTATACTCTGGGTTCATTACTTTGGTCCTTCTTTAGATCTTTAATCATTTTAATCAATGTTCTGAATTCTCTTTCTGGTTGTGAGGATTTATTGGTGTGTGTGTGTGTGTGTGTGTGTGTGTGTGTGTGTGTGTGT
>PVJS01062971.1:0-10599 GCA_004027185.1 Glis glis | reverse complement strand
GATAAATTCCTAGAAGTGGAAATCCTGGTCAAAGACAGATCAGTACTGAACTTTACTTACAAACAACATCCAAGCTAAAATTCCTACAAAATGCGTTCCATTTTGCAGTAACTAATTTCATTTTTTGATATTTTCGGGTCAGATATTTTGAGGAATATGAACTTATTACAAAATACCAACTGATCTTCAAAAGCTTAACACTGTCTAAACATGCCTTATGAATCTTTAAACTTATATTTATACTCATATTACAGTTGTGTGACACTAAGTAGGTCACTGAGAGTTTGTCCCATCTTATCATTACATTCTCATAATCCTGTGAGACAGATACCATCAGCTACATTTTCCAGAAGAAACAATCTCAGAGAAGGGAGTGACTTCCCCTAGGTCACATAGCCAGCAAAGTAAGGGAAGGGGGAGACAGACTTAGGTCTTCTGATGAAAAAGCCATTGCCCCATTTCCTTTTGCCCACTTACCTATTAATTCTCTATTTTTAGCTTCTATTTCCTCTAGCAGTGTCTCAGGAGTAGAAGTCATTTTCTCATTATCTGTGGCATAACTCTCCAAAAATTTTCTGTATTCTGGATCTAAATGATCATTTAAGAAACCAGAAAATAGAGATTTAAAAAAGAGACATATTATCTAAGAGACTTTTCTACCTCATGGAAGGCTGAACCCCCACCCACCAATACACAAGACAGATGGTTTAGGACTTCGTTGGTCACTGACTCTCAGTGCTCCTATTACCAATTCCCTCTATAGGAATATGGTATAACAGGGGGATCAGGAAAAATGAGACACCACACATAAGAGCAGTCTCAACGTGGATGTTAGAGTTGGCTGGTAAGTCATGCTTGTACTAATCCAGAGTCACACTTACAGGAGAACAAAAAGTTACAGCTACAGAACCTTCAGAGAGTATTAGGTATAGCATGTAAACAATTCCTGGATGGCTAAGTCTCACTTTAGGTAAACTCAACATAGAAAAGTCAGTGTTTCAAAAAGATAAATTAGGGGCAAGGGTAAGTCCTAGATGTGGCACTGGAGGTGACAGTAATCCCTGAAGTTGTCTCCTAGAAACCTGGGACATCAGAAAGAGGAATACATCTGAGTCATGATATTGCTTATTTCTGACACTGCTGGGCATGTCACTTGATCTGGCTTTCCATATCTAAATCTATGATATCACCAATTACCAGATGTGTTACTGAGTCTTTACTGTTTAATAACATACTGGTTATGGTAACAAATGATGGTAATTCAACTAAATGATGCTAAATATATTGGGACTAAGCTCTTATCCAACATAACAAGTGACAGAACAGCTGTCCAATATAGCATTACAGATATCTCAAAAGCTGGGGCTCGTTTACCTAATATGGCAATTCTTCCAGCTTTCTGATTCCTGTATCTCTGTTCAACCTAATTGCTATGTGTGCAATTAACTACATATTCAAAGCCTAGAAAATATTACTGACCACTTCAGCTACTTTATGTGAAATTACTTGGGTATGGACATTTTCTATCACAGCTCCAACCTTCCTCTTTATAAAGATAATGGAAACTAAAAATCAAATATATCATTGTAACCATGGTTAGAAGCCTCAAGGAACAGATGTGTTATACTTGGAAACGTGGTTTTTCTCACTGTCTTCTAATTAATAAACCCATGGTGACTTATTACTTAGTAGTAGTCAATACTATATTGCTCAATGGGAGAGGAATAAAATGCCACTAGCCAAAATAAGCTGAAAAACTCTGCAGGAAATCCATTCTAACAATTAAACAAAGCTTCCACTGGAACAACACTTCTCATTAGCTTTATTCTGTATGTTTCTGAATTTCAAGTACTGGAGTCTAATTAATTCCCACAAAGGCATTAATTTTTAAAAGAAAGAATCTCATGGCAGTAGCATTATGTAACTAGAGCTATACTGTACCATCATCGATAGTCCCAACTTTGGTATCTCTTTTCTTAGTCTTCTTTTTTGCAGCTTTTTGAAAAGGCGCAAATTCTACTATAGCAGGATATTCTTGACCTGTTTAAAAAAATCATACTTGTTATAACAAAGAAAATGTCAAAAGTTGATACAAGGGTATCAACCCACTGTTTTCTAGACCTCTATAAATGGCAGTCATTTGAAGAAGTCTCCCAAAATGTATAGATCACACTGGCACAACTGTAATCAGTAGGCTACCCATGGAGCCCCAAATGCACACTGATAACATAATTAATGATATGGCAGCAAGTAGGATGTGGTAGTACACACCTATAATCCCAACTACTTGGGAGGCTAAGGTAGGAGGACCACTTGGGCCCAGGAATTCAAGTCGATCCTGGGCAACATAGCGAGATCCTGTCTAAAAAAGATAAAGATATGGCAAGGAAGTAAAATATTCAGTTAAATTCAATTTCCTTTTTTTGGTGGTACCGGGGATTGAATCCAGGGGAGTTCTATCATGGAGCTACACCCCCAGCCCCTTTTATTGAGATGGGTTTTGCTAAGTTACCATGTACTAACCTCAAAACTATGATCCTCCTGCCTCAGCCTCCTAAATACGGGGACAATAGGCATGAATGACCATGTCCAACGAATTCAACATCTAAAAAGTGGTATTTGTTGTTGTTTTGATACTGAGGATTGAACCCAGGGGTGTTCTACCTCTGAGCTACAACCCCAGCTCTTTTTATTTTTTATTTCGAAACAAGGTCTCACTAAGTTGCTGAGGGTCTTGCTAAGTTGCTGAGACTAGCCTCAAACCTGTGGTGCTCCTGCCTCAGCTTCCCAAGTACTAGGATTATAGGTATGTGCCACCACACCCAGCAAAGAGTGGTATTTTGATATGTGTAAAGAAATCCTACTAATTACTTTTCATTTAAGAAATACATTAGAGCAGTCAGGCGTGGTGGTGCAAACCTGAAATCCTAGTACTTGGGAGGCTGAAACAGGAGGATCGCAGGTTCGAGGCCAGCCTCAGCAACTTAATGAGGCCCTGTTTCCAAATAAAAATAAAATAGGGGTGGGGGTGTAGCTTGGAGGTAGAATGCTCCTAGGCTCAATCCCCAGCACCACACACACACACAAAAAGAAATGATAGAAAGTAGATTAGTGGTTGCTCAAAGGTGGTGGTGGTGAGATAAGAGTAACAACTAATAGGTATGGGATGTCTCTTAGGGTGATGAACATGTTCTAAAATTAGATTGTGGTGCACACCTGTAATCCCAGTACCTGGAAAGCTGAGACAGGAGGATCACAGGTTCAAGGGCAGCCTCAGCAACTTCACAAGACCCTCAGCAATTTAGTAAGACCCTGTTTCAACATAAAAAATAAAAAGGGCTGGGGGTGTGTAGAACAGAGGTACAAACCCACACACACACACACACCCACACACACACCAGAAATTAAGATTGTGGTGACGGTTGTACAACTCTGTGAATATATGAAAAAACACTCAAGTATATACCTTTTATAGTATGTGAATTATATCTCAATAAGGCTGTTTTAAAAAAAGATAACTAAGCCAGGCGTGGTGGCGCACGCTTGTAATCCCAATACTTGGGAGGCGGGGACCGGAGGACCCGGGTTCGCGGCCAGCCTGAGCTACTTAGTGAGGCCCTCCGCAACTTCGTGAGACCTGGTTTCCAGATAAAGGATAAAAAATAGGGCCGGGGGTGTAGCTCAGAGGTAGAATGCCCCTGGGTTCAATCCCCGGTACCGCAAAAAATAAATAAATAAATAAATAAATAAATAAAGATAACTACATGAGGCAATGAGTGTGTTAATAACTTCCTTGTAGTAGCTATTTCACAATGTGTACATATATCAAATTATCATTTTACAACATAAACGTATACAGATTTGTCAATTATACCTCAGTAAAGCTGAAAGAAAAAACTTAACAGTTATAAAAGACAAAACCTCAAAACTCCAAAACATGAAAAGCACAAGCAACAAAATGAAAAGGGAGTAAATTTCATGTTAGGTATTCTTAAAACAAACAAATAAAATGCATCTCTTGTTAGAAAATGAATTGCGCTATATCAAAATTAAAAATTTCGCCGGGTGTGGTGGCACACACCTGTAATCCCAGTACTTGGGAGGCTGAGACAGGAGGATCGCAGGTTCAAGGACAGCCTCAGCAAGTAGTGAGACTCATCAACCTAGCAAGACCCTGTTTCCAAATAAGAAATAAAATCGGACTGGGGGTGTAGCTCGAAGGTAGAATACCTCTGGGTTCAATCCCCAGTACTACAAAAAAAAAATAAAAATTTCTGTGCATAAAAGGATACAATCAACAGAATAAAAAGGTAACCCATGGAGTGAAAGAAAGTAATTTGCTAATCCTATTACCTGACAAGGGGTAATATCTGAAATATATAAGAACTCCTACAAATCAATAACAAAACACAAATAACCCCATTAAAAATGGTCAAAGGAAGATGGGTGTGGTGGCACACACTTATAATCCCAGTACTTGGGAGGCTGAGAGGAGAGGATCACAGATTCAACAACAGTCTTAGCAAGTAGTGAGACTCTCATCAACCTAGTGAGACCCTGTTTCAAAATAAAAATAAAAAAATAGGGCTGGGAGTATAGCTCGGAGGTAGAATGCCCCTGGGTTCAATCCCCAGACACACACACACACACACACACACACACACACACACACACACACACGTCAAAGGAGCTGGGCATGGTGGCACACACATGTATTCCCAGTACTTGGGAGGCTGAGACAGGAGGATCACAGTTCCTAGGCAGACTCATAACGAGACCCTGTTTCAAAATAAAATAGGGAGCCAGGTGTGGTGACTCACGCTTGTAATCCCAGTACTTGGGAGGCTGAAACAGGAGGATCCGGGTTCGCAGCCAGCCTCAGCTACTCAGTGAGGCCCACCGCAACTTAGTAAGACCCTCTGCAACTTAGTGAGACCCTGTTTCAAAATAAAGAATAAAAAAATAGGGCTGGGGATGTAGCTCGGAGGTAGAATGCCCCTGGGTTCAATCCCCAGTGCCATAAAATAAAATAAAATAGGGCTGGGAGTGTAGTTTAGAGGTAGGATGTCCCTGGGTTCAATCCCCTGTACCACACACACACACACACACACACACACACACATAAAAATGTTCAAAGAACTTGAACAGAAATTTCCCAGGGTTGCCAGGTATGGTGGCGCATACCTATAATCCCAGTACTTTGAAGGCTGAAACAAGAGGATTGCAGGTTTGAAGCCAGCCTCAGCAATTTAGCAAGGCTCTGCACAACTTAGTGAGGTCCTGTTTCCAAATAAAAAATAAAAGCCAGGCATGGTGACACCACACACTTATAATCCCAGTACTTGGGAGGCTGAGACAAGAGGATCGTTGGTTTGCAGTCAGCCTCAGCAACTTAGGCCCTCCGTAACTTAGTGAGCCCGTTTCAAAATAAAGAATAAAAAATAGGGCTGGGGGTGAACCTCAGAGGTAGAATGCCCCTGGTTCCATCCCCAGTACCACAAAAAATAAAATAAAATAAATAAAAAATAAAATAGGAGCCAGGCGTGGTGGCACACGCTTGTAATCCCAGTACTTGGGAGGCTGGGACCGGAGGATCCGGGTTCGTGGCCAACCTCAGCTACTTAGTGAGGCCCTCTGCAATGTAGTGAGACCCTGTTTCAAAAAATAAAGAATAAAAAAATAGGGCTGGGGGTGTAGCTCGGAGGTAGACTGCCCCTGGGTTCAATCCCCATTACTGCAAAAAAAAAATAGGGCTGGGGGTGTAGCTCGGAGGCAGAATGCCTTTGGGTTCCACCCCCAGTACCACACACAAAAATAGAAACTTCCCTAAGGTTGAGGATAGAGCTCAATGGTAGAGCTTGCCTAGCATGCACAAGGTCCTGGATTTAATCCCGGGCTATGCCAAAGAAAATCTCCAAAGATGATATACGAATGGGCAACAAACATATGGAAAGATGCTCAATGTCCTAACGCTCATCATTAGGAAAACACAAATTAAAACCATGAGATATCACCTGTTAAGATGGCTACTGATTTTGTGTGTGTGTGTGTAGTATTAGAAATTGAACTCATGCACATTCTGCCTCTGAGCAACACCCCCAGTCCTATTTTATTTTGAAACAGGGTCTCACTAAGTGCAAACCTGTGATCCTATCTCAGGCTCCCACGTACTGGGATCGCAGGTGTGTGCCACCATGTCTGCCTAAGATGGCTACTATTAATAAACAGAAAACAGCAAGTATTGGTGAGGACGTGGGGAAATTGGAATGTTTATTTTATTCGTGGGAATATAAAATGGTACAGCTCTTAGAGGTATATACATACAATATATGTCAGCATTAAAAATAAAGGCTAAGCCGGGCGTGGTGGCACACACTTGTAATCCCAATACTTGGGAGGCTGAGACAGGAGGATCACAGGTTCGAGGACAGCCTCAGCAAATAGTGAGACTCTCATCAACCTAATGAAACCGTTTCAAAATAAGAATAAAATAGGGCTGGGGGTGTAGTTTGGAGGTAGAATGCCCCTGGGTTCAATTGAGGACATTATGCTAGGTGAAGCCAGTCACAAAATGACACTGTATGATTCCACTTATATGAGGTATCCTGGGTAGTCAAATTCATAGGCAGTAGAATGATGGCATCGGGGTGTGCAGAGAGGGAGATGGGGATTTGTTTAACAGGTATAGTTGTCGGTTTTGCAAGATAAAAAAGTTCTGAAGATTGGTTGCTCAGACTACTGAACTTTTTTTTGCAGTAGTGGGGACTGAACACAGGGGCATCCTACCTCCAAGCTACAACCCTAGCCCTTTTTATTTTTTGTTTTGAAACAGAGTCTTGCTAGGTTGCTAAGAGTCTCACTACTTGCTGAGGCTGTCCTCAAACCTGCGATCCTCCTGTCTCAGCCTCCCAAGTACTGGGATTACAGGCCTGTGACTCCACGCCCAGCTTTGAATTGTACATTTAACAAGGTAACTGAATTGTACAAGATGGTAAATCTTATATCAATTTTTCCACAATTTAAATAATGCAAAAAATGAAAAAGAATGAGGTAGTGATGCATGCTATGATATGGATGAACATTGCAAACACTATGCTAAGTAAAAGAAACCAGTCACAGCCAGGTGAGGTGGGGCATGCCTGTAATCCCAGTACTTGGGAGGCTGAGACAGGAGGATCACAGGTTCGAGAATAGCCTTGGCAATATAGTGAGGCTTTCAGCAACCTAGCAAGACTGTTTCCAAACAAATAATTAAAAGGGGCTGGGTGTGTGTGTGGCCCGGAGGTAGAATGCTCCTGGGTTCAATCCCCAGTACCACAAAAAACGAGAAAGAAACCAGTCACAAAAGACCAAATATGGTATGATTCTTTTTATATGAAATGTCCAGAATAAGGAAATCCATAGAGAAAGAAACTAGATTAGTGGTTGTCAGGGGCTGGGGGAAGGGGAGACTAGGAGATGATACTAATAGATATGGGTATCTTTTGGGGGTGATGAAAATATTCTGGTATTAATGATGGTTGTGTAACTTTGTGAACATACTAAAAACCATTGAATTGGTGTGAGTGAATTTTATGGTATATATCTCAATTAGAAAAAAGGCCTAAACTCTTACTAGAAAAAAATACACCAGATTTCTGTCATAGAACAATGTTATACAAGGTACAAAATACTACCCTTCGATCATTGGCCTATAGGTAAGAGCCAGCATAAAATAAGTAGAACTGACCAGAATACATTACAAAGAAATGATGGAGGAAATGTGGTTTTGGAAATCCTGGCAAATGCAGAATCAGATTAGCTTAATAACTGTGATTTATTTGAGAAAGAGTGGAATAGATAAACCAGACTGAAGCAGAGGGAAATTATGGAAGACGTGCTGATAAAACAGAAGTGATTCCAGACTATGAAGGGCCTTCACTACCAGGCTGACTTTGGCTTTGTTTTACAATTGTTAACTTAAATCCTCTTTTCAAAAAGATTAATTTTATGACAATAGACTGAATTATACAGAAATAGGTAAAAACAGCAGAAAATCCTCTTAAGTATGGAGAAACTGGTTGTCTACAAATTAGCTGATCAGGACATAAAGTATAAAAGTATAGGTAAGTCTACGTAAAGAAGACAATAAAAAGCAAATTGACAAGACTCATCACTTGTATTAAATGTAAGGGATAAAGAAATGCAAAGCCAGGCATGGTAGCACACACCCGCAATCCCAGTACTTGGGAGGCTGAGACAGGAGGATCACAGGTTCAAAGCCAGTGTGCAGTAATTTAGCAAGATCTTGTTTCAAAATAAAAATAAATAAAATGGGCTAGGGGTGTAGCTCAGAGGTAGAGCTCCCCTGGGTTCACTCCCCAGTACCACAAGAAAAAGTTATTTAAGGCAGAAATTTGTCTTCCCGATGGACTGGACCCTCTTTGATACAAAATGGGAGATCAAGTTTGTTGTTTTCGTTATATACAACTTTGTGAGAATGTTAAAACAGTATTCCAATTAGAAACTACGGGCTTAAAGGATATGAATTAGCTGGATGTGGTGGCGCATGCCTATAATCCTAGTACTTGGGATGCCGAGATAGGAGAATTGTAAGTTCAAAGCCAGCCTGGACAACTCAGTGAGACCCTGTTTCAACATAAAAAATATAAAGGGTGTAGGCTCAGTGGTAGAGTGCTATTGAGTTCAATCCCCAGTACCACAAAAAAAGGGATATGAATTAAATAATTAAATAAATGTTGATCCATAAAGCAGGATGAAAAGTAATTCTTTAAAACTTGTCATACAAGTTTCAAGCATCATTTATCAGCATTGCTGCTGAAACTAAACAGTCAAAACAGCAGATCTAATCCAGGGCAAAAAAATAAAAATCTGTCCCATAAGGAGATTACAGTGGCAATTTCATTCAGTTGGTCAAACTAAAGAAATAGTGGGTTAATAAAAACATTACAGAGCTGCTAACTTTATGACTGCAGTAAGTTTATCAAACATGTAGAACTCTTTTAAATGTTGCATATTTTATCACCTAGGATTTTAGAAAAGCTACCTACAAAGGCATGGAGATGCACATATTGTCTAAAACATAAAAATGACAAACTCCCCCTCCCAGTTCAGTTACCAAGACTCACCTTTATTGTCAAGGAATACATAACCATCAAAGCGATCCCTGAACAAAATAATGTCCTCTTGGTTTTTAAAGTTGATGTATGCTCTGGCATACATATGAGGATACAGACTGCAGAGAGGAAAGCAATTATGTAAATGTGCTTGCAGGTGTCTGGCAGAATTACACGTATGCATATATTAAAGAGACAGGCTCAAAAAATCAAATGGAAAACATTAGCAGGATAAAAAAAAATGGAAGAAACCTTTTTCATTTACCCCTCCCCCCCCTTTTTTTTTTACCTAGTATCATTAGAAAAAAACTCAAAATAATCATGCTCAGGCATAGGTTGAAGATGCTCCTGAAGCTGCTCCTTGGTCAAAGTGGGAGGTAATCTTCGAATTACCACCTTAAGAAATGAATAAGGAAAAGAAAATTAGTACAAGTCCATTTTTCTATCAAACCTCAAAGAATCACAGTTCTGAAAGATAGAATGGCTTTAAAACATAAGATTACTAGCTGGGCGTGGTGGCGCACGCTTGTAATCCCAGTACTTGGGAGGCTGAGACAGGAGGATCGCAGATTTGCAGCCAGCCTCAGCTACTTAGTGAAGCCCTCCGCAACTAAGTGAGACCCTGTTTCAAAATAAAGAATAAAAAATAGGGCCGGGGGTGTAGCCCGGAGGTAGAATGCCCCTGGGTTCAATCCCCAGTACCGCAAAAAAAAAAACAACATAAGATTACTTATTTCAACCCAGGAGAAAATATTCTGCAGCCCAATGTTCAGAATTAGTCAAACATAATAGTAACGTGCTAAAAAAAAAACAACTCCGAAATGAGAACTGCCTGGAGCAAGGAAAATCTCAGGTCCTCCTCTTATCCTGCAGCCCCGCAGTTTACCAAGGTTGTGAAATATTTTCTCACTCGTTTTTCAACAAATCTAGTGGCAAATCAGCATGTCGACCCTGGTCTTTTGTGGGTGCCATGAAATCTTTTTTTTTTTGGTACTAGGAATTGAATCCAGGGGCATTCTACCTCCGAGCTACACCCTCACCCCTTTTTTTTTTTGAAACACGGTCTCGCTAAATTGTTGAGGCTGGCCTCGAACCTGCCATCCTTCTCTCTCAGCCTCCCAACTACTGGGATTACAGGCGTGCGCACCACACTCGGCTTCTCCCCAATTAAACTTAAGTCCTCAGTCTCTTTACCGTCGCCGCCTCCCCCATTACCATCTCACAGTTTAGCGCTAAACCTTCTCGTCTGGGGAATCTCCCCTTTCCCTCACCCCCACCCCGGAACTTGGCCGGGAGGGGATCACCCCAATTTCGGGTGAGTGTACGAGAGGGAAGCGATTTTCATTCAGGCGAAGAGACAGAAGGGAACCCAGGAGAGGAAGAGGGCAGCCCCATTCCCAGTCATCCTCCACGATCGGCGGACCCGTCCCGCCCTCTCCCGGGCCAACAGCCGGCCGGGCACCTTGCTCAGCGCCTCTTTCTT